>JAYEVE010000140.1:0-125006 GCA_036346375.1 Guadua angustifolia
CATTAAAACCTTTATGTGAGAAAACTTGAGAAAACTCACAAAGGAAAAAGAGTACAATTTATTACCTTTATGGTTTTATTAGGATCTTCAGGATCGCAATAAGGGTTATGGTTCAAGGATTTTTCTCCCCTTGAACTCTGCATCTCTCTAAGTCTTCTCATTCCAATACATTTAACATATCTTTGAAATGTGGATTTAGACAAGCACTTAGTGAATAAATCTGCAAGATTTTCACATGACTTAGTTTGTAAGATTTTTATCTCACCGCTCTTCTAGAGTTCGTGAGGATAGAATAACTTAGGAGCAATATGCTTCGTGATGTTGCTCTTTACATAACCCAATTGCATTTGTGCAACACAAGCAGAATTATCTTTATAGATAATTGTGGGGGTATCGACGGCGTTAAGTCCACATGACTTCTGGATATGGCCAATCACACGTCGCAGCCAAACACATTCACGCGAGGCTTCATATAGGGCTATAATCTCTGAGTGGTTGGTAGAAGTTGCTACCAGCGTTTGTTTACAAGACCGCCAGGAAACAGCTGTACCACCACAGAGAAACACAAAACCAGTCTAAGATTTGGCATTGTGGGGATCAGACAGATAGCCAGCATCCGTATATCCCACCATGATCAAGTCTTGGTTCTTCTGGAAAAACAACCCAAGATCTTGAGTACCTTGGAGATATCTGAGTACAGTCTTTACACCAGCCCAATGTCTTCTGGTTGGAGCCAAACTATTTCTTGCTAGCAAATTCACTGCGAATGCAATATCAGGCCTTGTGCAGTTCGCAAGGTACATGAGTGCCCCAATAGCACTTAAATATGGGACTTCATGTCCTAAGACTTCATCATCTTCCATCCTCGGTCTGAAAAAGGTCTTTATCCACTTCAAGGGATCTTACAACCATGGGGGTTTTCAAGGGATGTGATTTATCCATATTAAACCTTTCCAATACCTTCCGGGTATAGGACGACTGGTGAACAAGAATTCCTTCTGGGAGATGCTCTAGCTGCAGGCCTAAGCAAAATTTGGTTTTACCCAAAACTTTCATCTCAAACTCCGTCGTGAGGTAAGCACTTGCTTTCTTTATCTCCTCTGTGGTTCCGATGATGTTCAGATCATCGACATACACTGAGATGATACTGAATCCATTCTGGGATTTCTTTATGAACACATAGGGACAATCATCATTATTAGAGTATCCCTTCTTCAGGAGGAACTCACTGAGCCGGTTATACCACATTCTTCCCGACTGTTTCAATCCGTATAGCGATCTCTGAAGTTTGACGCTATATATGTGGTGATTATTAGGATCCGGGACTTTTATTCCTTCAAGGACTTTCATATAAATGTCCGAATCCAGTGACCCATATAAATATGCGGTCACCACATCCATCAACTGCATTTCTAAATTTAAGGCAGCTGCCATTGATATTAGATATCGGAACATTATTCCACTCAACACAGGAGAATAGGTTTCATCGTAATCGATGTCGGGTCTCTGCGTGAACCCTTGTGCTACAAGCCTCGCTTTTTATATCTCACCATCTGGATATTTTCATTTCTCTTCTGGATGAAAACCCATTTGATCTTGCAGGGAATCACTTTAGGAAATATTCCTCTTATTAAGCGAGCGCTGCCTCAATTGCTTCTTTTGTTTGACCTTATCTGAGCACTTCTGGCACTCTGCCATGAACTTTGGATCTGGATCCAGTTTTTAGCAATTTTAGAGGCAAATATATGTCGACAATTGTAGTCTTTTCTTTTATTTATTTCTCCTGCGTCACTTCGGGGATATATCTATATAAATTTCTTCCAGCTCCTCGTGATTTCCCACAACGACGGAGTCTGGGTGTTCTGACTTTCCAACGTGGAATTGTGCGTGCAAATATACGCTGGGTTATCATCTTCAGGATGGATCACTTCAGGGATGTTACCATCTCCAGGATGGCTCACTTCAGGGATTTTCTCAACATCAGGTTGAGCTTCTTCCACTGTTATGGGTAGTGTTCTCATTTGTTCGGTTCCCTACTTCTGCGGACGTCTCCGCAGAATTGAATCCCGTACACCTGGAGGCCTCCCCCTCTTCTTATCATGAGGGTCAAGAGTAGGTTCAATATCCTTCTAGGGTATTCCCACTCTTTCAGGTGCATATACTTCAGGTATATGAGATCTTTCACTCCCTTATGACCAGTGAAGGTATTGGACGATTATTAGCTTATTTATTTTAGATTTATTATCCTTGAACTTCAAGTTCGGTCTTTCTAGTGTGTTGGTCTAAGGACTAGACATTCAAAAATATGGTACTTATCTTCCCCTAATGCCAAAAAATATCCTTAGTATAATCAGTGTACCGAGCCATGTACAGATCCCCTGTCACAGGCTCTAAGTATTTTAATACATGACGGAGATTCATAACCTACATGGATCCTCAACTGCTGGTGAGGTCCTATGGTTGTACGTTGTGGTGGAGAGATTGGCATGTATACAGCACATCCAGATTTTCGCAGATGGGAAATACTTAATTCTTTTCCACACACTATCTGCAACGGGAAAATTTCGTAATATGCAGTTGATCTGAGTTGAATTATTACCTCAGTATGCAGCACTTGCGTGGCCCCAACAACTGGTGGGAAGCCAATTATTCTAGGGTTTTAACTATGGTTCTCATCGCAACATAAACTTCTGGTTTTCATTGCAACATAAATATCATAGCATGATTAAATAGATTTCCTGGGAAAATCACACTTTATTAAATTTGACTGATAATCGCTCAACAGGAGCGTAGACCATTGTTCATCCAGGAACACAAAGACTAAGCTGATAAATGAGGCTCTTAAGGTGTCTCTAAAGGATAATACGACAGCGACTCTAAAAGAAAACTTGGAGACTACTCCATGTCTCCATATAAATCATTTATATCGTCCTCCTAGGACTTGTTTTTATTTTTCTGGAATTGTTTCAACTCATCCCCAATGAGATCATCCTCTTCCATGATAGTATCACCATAACCAAGGAGGCCCTTCTTAAATTCTTCTGGAGAAGTGAAGTACACCTCCGTCTTATTCCCTTGATTCTTTTGGAATCTCCCAGTGGATTTCATGTACAACTCCACCAAATGCTTTGAGGTGCGACATGTACGTGACCAATGATCAGTACATCCACACTTATAGCATGGTTGTTTAGGATCAGCAGCATTATTTGTTGATCCTTTCTTCTGAAAGTGACTTGATCCATTTTCTTTTGTTTTCCACTGGGATTTACCTCTTCTTTTATGATTTTTGTCATTCTTCCATTTATCCCCTTTCTGTCTTTGACCCTTTCTGCGGCCTCGGCTATTACTAGCCTGTTGATCATTTGCGTGTGCTTCAGGCAATGCATGACTCCCACTAGGTAGGACTTGATGATTCTTCATTAGAAGTTCATAATGCTTTTCTGCTTCTAGCAGAATGCATATTAGCTCAGAGTACTTCTGGTACTTTGCATAACGATACTGTTGCTGCAGTATCCTCATGTTGGGGTAGAATGTGCACAAAGTTTTGTCAAATTTTTCAGTTTCTGTGATCTTCTGGTCACAAAATCCAAGTTTTGCAACAATCTTGTGCATGGCAGAGTTATACGCTGCCACTGACTTAAAATCTTGGAAGCGTAGGAGTGTCCATTCATGTTAGAAGCTTACAGCAAAGAAACGGATCTTTCTTTGGTTATATCGTTCCTTCAGGGAATTCCATAGAGCCAACGGGTCCTCCTCCATCATATATTCGGCCTTCAGGTCCGCATGGAGATGGTGCCTCAGGAAGTGCAAAGCTGCACACTTAGCAGTTTCAGGGAGAGCTGGAGCACCAGTTTCAGGTTGTGAAATTGTGGCTCCAAGAGATCGGGCTGTCAAGTTGATCTTGGCATCCATTGCCCAAGTGAGATAATTGTTGCCATTCAGGGCAAGCTCAGCAAATTCTTTCTTTGTGATATCAGACATATCCTATATGCAAACAAACAGGGATTTTACTTCAGGTAAAATATTGTTTTGCATGATTAATATTGAATCAGTAAAGCATGATCTATATCTATTCAATAGATAATTATCACGGATTATCCATGATCTTCCTAGCATTTCTCATAATTTTTTGCTAATTATTAAGCAATTTCCAGAATTACCAATTAATAGGAGAATAAATTTCAACGTGAAATAATTCTTGCGTGATGTTAATTACATCTTATGTGGCTCTTATTGGTTGGGTATGAAATCATGTAATGAATGCCTCCGTCAACATAACTCTTGGCCAGGTCAACCCGCCCCGAGGGCTCACATGAGGGAGGGAGCACTTCCAGATTTCGGGCGCCAATTAAGAAACCTAGCCTCATGTGTGTTTTCCTTACACACCAATTGTCATGTATCCGTTCTTTCGAAACTGAAATCAAAATCCAACCACTTATGTCTTCAAGCTCAAAAACCGTTTTGATAGCTCGATTATTTTTATAATTTTCTAGCATTTTCTGCTAATTACTGACTAATTTTCATAATTACTTAAATAACAGAAAATAGATTACAACACATATAATAAATGCTAGAAAAATGACCAAGAGAATGAACTTCCAAGGATGTACTACATATCAATTTACCAAAAATTATAGGAGCCCGTAACCAAGAAAAGTAATTTCTAGAATTTATTGTTTTAAAAAAATTAGAATTTTGTTAAATGAATTTCCGAAAAGTATTTTAAAGGCGGGCCGTACAGGCACTAGGCCATACGGGCACTGGGCCATGTGGCTCATTTAGCCCACTCGGCTGACTGGTCTTCTGGGCCAGACGCCTCTATGATGGTCCATCAGAGGGGAAAAACCCTAGCCGCATGCCTTTCTCCACACGACCTTCTTCACCGATCGACACGGTGTCACCGGCTGCTCGTGGGAACGACGGAGGTCACAGTCGCTGCCGATCGGGTGCCAGAGCCAAGGATTCATCGCCACTGCAGGGGCGAGACTCAAGGCGCGTCGGGCTCCGCTTCTTCGGGCGCAACCTTGCTTCGGCGGCGGCTGAGCTAGCTCCAATGGCATGAAGAAAACGAGGCGGCGTGGCAAAGCCGAGGCATCACGCTGGGATCCGCAGCAGGTGGGGCCGAAGCCGAGGCGCCGCCGCCGAATCCGAGACGGCGCGGCCGGATCCGCGGCGAATCCGAGGCGGAGCTGTCGGATCCGTGACGGTGCGGCCGGATTTGCGACAGGCGGGGCAGTGGTCCAATTACTGGCGGGCTCACCGGTGAGAGCGACATGGATCGACGGTGCACACAACCCAAGGCAACACCGACGGGCGCGACTGCTGGCTTCAGGCCACGGAGCGGAGCCGGCGCCCGGCAAGATGGCCGAGGTGGCGCGCAGCGGACGACTGAAGCAGCGCCTTGCGAGGATCTTCGGCGGGCGCGGTGAGAGCTCCGGCGGTGGCGCGAAGGAGCTTGGACAGCGCTTCGGGCGCGAACGCCAGCGCGGAAGACGAGGCGGCTCACTGGCCGCCGTCATGCGCTTCGGGCGCGGGTGTGATCGGCGGCGCCATGGGCAGGACGGGCGCGGCGGCAGAGCAATCCACGTAATGGGCGCGATGGCCGATCCTCCGGCAGCCAGACTTGCGGCCATGACGGCGATTTTTTTTATGGATGGGACAGTAACCACCATGAATGCATCTGATTGTCTCCAAGCAATACAATGGACCAAACGCATAAAACTATTTTCGGTGTATGATTAGGAGATAAACAGTAACAGCATTGTGATCTCAGATTGTGATTCAATTGATCATCCCAATGTGTTACCTTGATTTGCTCTGCAGGAGAAATTCTGTAGACTATCGTGTATGATAGAATCGCGTAGGACTTTTCGTCAATCCGAGTGGATGCCGGCGTGATGGTGAGTTGATTGCAGATCGGATTGGGCGATCAATCGCCGGAAGTAGTCGTTCGTTCGTCGTCGACGATCCTCCTTCTTGTGGTAGAGACTCGTGCTGATAACATGTTGTAAAACGTCGAAGAACGCCGATGAACAATCACCAATAGTAGATGCAATCATGAGAGTAAGAACAATAGACACACAATATAGGGGTGGAATTCTCTCTCGCTTTATTGATTCGATCGTTTACAATGAGGGGACACCCAATATATATAGTGGTGTGGGAGAGAGTTCGGATTCGACCACATTAAAAAGAGATATAGTCCTAACCATATTTGGTTTAGGTTTTCTTATCTCATAACAGTTCTTGTTTTCTTCTCTCTTTTTTTGGCGGAGAATGCTATTCTTATCGGCTGCAAGCTACATGCCACGAGAGCCGAGTTTAGCTCGGTTGAAAAAAAGTGGGTGTTGTCCCCTTCTCTACTCGGATTCAAATCTTAGGATTTATCAGGGTGCTCACTCTCTTTAGTGAACCCAAGAGATGTTAGAGCTCTTAGCCTAATTATTATCTTTTCAAAAAAAAAAAGCTGCATGCCACTGATGCGGGGACAGGAGCATGGCCCATCATGTTTGGGCCAAGTTACAAGGCAAATCACAGCGCAATGAGGAGCCGGCCCATTGAGCTATATTTTGGTCGAACCATCGAGCCCATCTCCGGGTCAAACCTCTCAGACGAGGCCCAAACTCACGGCCACCTCGCCGCCGTCGCCAACAGCGGCCTTGGGTTCCCACCGCTTTTTTCACATCCGTCTTTTTTCTTTACTGTATATTTGTGTTCCTGATTTCTGTTGCTAGCATCGTACTACATCTGTAAGACGATGATAACCTTTTGGATATGTGATTTAGCTCTCTGAGACTATGACCGTGAAAATAGTTGACCTCTAGGAGATTTATTATTGACAAATCAATAGCAGTATAGGCTAGTAATTGAGCTATTGTATTAGTTTTTCTATATCCTGTTCATTACTGCAATTGCTGGAAGTAAATTTATAAGTACAGGGTTGAACTATGTATTGCCCTGTCAACCAAATTTCCCATACTTGATTAGTTTCAGGCACAACGCTTTGTACATTGATGTCGGAAGGCTTATGCAGAAAAATATAATGTTCCTGTACTTAGTCCGTTGCACAATTCAGTGAGATATTGTATTCATAGGACTACTTATTGTATACATGATTTCATTACCCTTGATCTGTCTGTACGTGCTAGTGTGCTGTAGTTATGGTCTTTGAACAGCGTTGTTGTCATTTTGAAGCTTCATAGATATCACGAGATTTGTGGCACCCCTATGTCGCTCTTTTTCTTTAGAGGTGGACAGTGGTGTTATGTCACTGTAATATATTTTTCTTCAGTAAGTACTTGCAGCCTTCATTATTTTAACTTCATTCTGTTTGCAAGATCGCAACTCCAACAAAACTTGTCTTGTTTGGTAACTAGGAGAGAATCAGCATACAATTTATTTGTGTACCCAGCCATCCAGTGTTAAAGGTTCTACAACCGGGAGAGTATGTTCACCCAAAAGGTAAATTCCCATCAACAATTAATATTACAGCTTCATGTTCTTGGCTTAGATAGAGAGGAATTTTTTTTAAATAATATTATTTTAATTCGAAATTTCGACATTAATACACGCATTTAAAAAATTGCAGAAATATTACCCGGTCGCCAAACCGTTTGGCGATAATAGGGTCGTCGCCAAACGGTTTGGCGATAATAGGGTAGTCGCCAAACCATTTGGCGACAACTGCCTAATCCCGCGTGTTGAGCCGCTAATAGCCAGGCCAGCCAGTTGTCGCCACACCGTTCGGTGACTACTACATAGTCGCCAAACCGTTTGGCGACCAGAAGTAGTCGCCGAACGGTTTGGCGATTGTACTGTGCATTTTTCCTTTTGGTAAATTTTATTGTGAACTTTTTTGTTAGTGTTGTATTCATCCGGGAAGAACTAAAAAAACTTCTTATCATGTAATAAACCGAAAGAATTATTTTAGTTCGTTAGTGATACGCATCTCACTTGCGTATTTTCATAGCACCATGGACAGGCGGACACGGTCCGAAAATCTGGAATAAATGAAGGCGGTCTACACAATGCGGGCTACCACTTACGTGTGGGCGAGATAGGCAGGCATTGCTCCAGCATTTTGTTGAGAAAATCGGAAAAAGCGATCCGACTCTGAAACCACGGAAATCGTGGGCGCTTAGGGGTTTTCGTAGCCCGCAAGACAAAGCCGGACACGGTCCAAAAATACGGAAAAAAATCAAGGCGGCCCTCGCAAGGCGGGCTACCACTTACGTATGGGCGAGATAGGCGACGTTGCCTGGCATTTTGTTGCGAAAATCGAAAAGGCACTCGCGGCTACGAAACCATGGAAATCGTGGGCACTTAGGGGTTTTCGTAGCCCCGCGAGACAGGCCGGACACGGTCCAAAAAATACGAAAAAAATCAAGGTCGGCCTATGCAATGCGGGCTACCACTTACGTATGGGCGAGAAAGGCAAACGTTGGCCCGTTGCACACCGGCTTGTATGCATGTACTCGGAATTCACATTCTTCAGTTCTGCACTTCACTATGTATCTATCTGGACTGGACAAAACAACTCGGAACTCTCTCTGCTGCGATAGTGCCCACATTTCACCGCCAACTTCAACTCGTAATTATTTGCGAAAACTTGATTCAAATGAACGGCATTGCTAGCATACTCCCAATGCGAGTCATGTCCCCACGAAACTTCCATATCAGCTTTGTTTTTCCTGTTCCACTCGTCAGGGATGGGTACATCCGTTGCCCCAGTAGTACCATGCATTTCATCATCATCTCCTCCCCCTTCCTCATCTTCGTCGATGTCATCATCACACTCCAACATTTCAGCTTCATCTTGCATCGCCATATGGTCCACCAACTCCAATTGATCAACAAGTTGCTCGATTTCTTCTCCTTCATCTGCCCGACCTTCGCGTTTGCTGCATCCCTGTTATCATCCTCTGCTGCTACCTCAACCGGCACTACTACCTGAACTTGTTCAGCTGTAGTCGACATGCTGCTTTCGCCCACGTCACTAATATTCACCTCTTCTCTAGGGCACGCCTGCACCAGCATTACACATTCAAGGCTAGATCTCTTGCACCACCTTAACCATTTATGCCACAAGTACGTCCGATCTATTTTCTTCAACTCCCACAGAGCCGGGTCACCCTTACTACGCGTGAATACGGCTTGAATGGTAACAGAGTAAACACTTAGATCCAAGAAAAAATATTTGGTCAACCAAAGCTTTATATCACGGATGCTAACTCTATCGGGGCATAAGTGTTCCGCCATTGTGACTGCAAAACTGCTCAAATCAACACCATTTTGCCCAATTTTTATTTCACCATCGCCATAATATACCCTAAATTTCACTGCATCCGACATTACTGCGACGACATAAACAAAATTGATTTTTAGATTACCACTAACATTTAATATCACTAACTAAACAAAATTAATTTTTATATTGCATCAATATCTAAATTACCGATTCCCTCCTAAATAAGAAAATTATCATGACGGCATTTCCTACGAACAATCTAAAATCAATATATTGCATCAGTATCTAAACTCTCTAATATTGCATAAATATCTAAAATTTCTAATATCGACATTGCATTAATATCTAAAATTTCTAATAGTGCATACTTTTCTGTTTTAGAAGAAGACAGGGTGCCTGTTCCCTCATTTCCTATTACCAGGAGATGGGTCGTGCCCGTTCCCTCATTTCCTATTACCAGGACATGGTTCCTCAAATATGCAGCAATATTCCCTGAGTCTTCTCTTACGGACAAGGAACATAGGCGACTTCTTTGACCAGAGACAGACAACTCGGTAGACGAGTCAGGATAACTAGCTACGCTACAACTTAGGTCAGGAATGATCGACACACCAAGCTATTTTCACATGTAATATAGCTAATTCGCAAAAATATTAACTACAACTAATTAATTATATTACACATCTAATATTACTAACATTGAATATCTAAATCGCTAATATTCTCGCTAACATTAAATATCTAAATCGCTAATATTCTCGCTAACATTAAATATCTAAATCTAAATCATTAACATTGAATAGCTAATTCACAAACTAATTATTCATAATAGCCACTACAAAATTAAAAAATAAAATTAAGCATCGACGATTTTACCTTTTTCTTTTTCTTCCTCTTCTTTCTTCTTCTTCCTCTTATTTCTTTTTCTTCTTCTTCCCCTTCTTCCTTCTTCTTCCCCTTCTTCCTCCCTCCCCCCTCTCTCTCTCTTCACTCTCCCTCCCGAGCGCTCTCCCTCTCTCTCTCTACCGCGCCCTCTCTCTCCCTCCCGCTCCCTCTCTCTCCCTCTCCCTCTCGCTCCCTCTCTCCCTCTCCCTCTCTTTTTCTCGCCGTCGCCGCCGCTCGCTCGCTCGCTCTCTCTCTCTTTTCCGAACGAACGACGCTCGGTCGATCGATCGTCGCGCGGTCCGAGCAGTACACGCAAGTTATCGCCAAACCGTTCGGCGACTACTAGTTGTCGCCAAACGAGAGTCCCGTTCAAACCGCGCATTAATGCGGGATTAGGCAGTTGTCGCCAAATGGTTTGGCGACTACCCTATTATCGCCAAACCCTATGGCGACCACCCTATTATCGCCAAACGGTTTGGCGACCGGGTAATATTTCTGCAATTTTTTAAATGCGTGTATTAATGTCGCAATTTCGAATTAAAATAATATTATTTAAAAAAAATCGATAGAGAGAATCGTGGTAGCGATTTCCATAAGCATCTAGAGAAATAACACCTCTGGCTGAATGTGTTAAAGTTTTTGTTGGAGTATTTGGGCTTTACCCCAAATTTCGGGCCGAGCCGGCCCAATTGGCCCATCCGGCGAGGGGACTCAAAGGGGGCTTCGGCTGCCCTGCCTCTTTGACCGAGCAAGGGAGAGGATCGAATATCGATCTTGCGCAGAGAGGCGGCTTGGACCGCGTCTTGGATCTGGGCTTCACCGCGCGCCCGCATCTTCTGCAAGACTTTGCGGCAGCTTCTTGTTGGTGCGGCGTCCCGTTGCCTTCTTCTTCTTCTCCCCGAGACTATATATTTGGTGGCTGGCTCACTCGGAAGGGACAATTTCTAACTCTCCTCCTAAATCCGAAAACACACAATCTGGTAGGGGTTCATAGCTAGTCTGGCTCTCCCTGGCTCTATTCGTGCTTGATTTAACTTGTGGACGACCGCATTAGCGTGTAACCCTAGTTAAATCTTGTCTTGATTTGGAGTTTTAGGGTTTGCCAGGTGATTGAGTGTTCTGTGCTTGACTTGATCATCCGGCTGGGCAGTGTGTTTGCTGCCCTTTAGACCTGATTGCTTGTGCTTTTCGGATCGTCTCATTTGTTGTGGTAGCCGACCTGTGTGGTCTTCTACCTATGTTCGGTTGGTTCATCCCTTTGGCCGAAAGGGTGATTCTGTGATTCTGAGTGACTACACTGCATCTCTAACTCTCTGGTGAATTGCCTCACTGAGAAGGGTTGTTTGGCTTTGTATCTCCGAAGACATTCGCCTACGAGGACTGCGGCATTGCAGGGGCGTTGTTGTTTTCTGGGACAGCGTCGTCGACGTGCCTAGCCATTATTTCATTGTCATTCTGCTGGTAATCTGTAAGTATTTTTACATACTGTTGTGATTACTATCTCCTCTGTGAACGCAAAGGGGCTGGTCAATTATATTGGCTTGGGGACCTTGCGTGTGACCATATGTTCAGTGATGATTTAGGGACTGAAATGGACTAATTGTGACAGCAAATCTTAGTAGACAATTTCACTCTGTTATATACTTGATTGGCTCAATTGTAATTCTGGTTTATATGCTTAAGTTATCAAATACTCTGCTTCTGTCAATACTTTTGCTATTGTGCAAGTGTCATTTCACTATATTTTCACTTATTGTCGCCTCCCTGTACACTGCTTATATACATGTTTATTAGAACATAGTATAACTTGTCAGGAAGATCGATTCATTATTCTGGTGCATATAACATAAGCAATTGAGTAGTTTTTCATTTGTTCTGTCAAGTATTAATTCTGAAATTGTGGTAAGGCTGTCACAGTTAAGTCCATTACTTGTCCTTTGTGGCGAGGAAGGCCTTTAAGGCAACCCGACATCTGAGAACATTTGAAATAATCATGAACTTTGTGCTTGTTGCTTTGCTTGGAATTCTGTACATGTTCATTTGTCAGACCTTGAACTTGTCTCTGTTATATTTCAATGTTCAATCCATTTGCATGTACTGTTATGAATTCTCAAGTCCATGGTTATTAATTGTACTTGGAAATATAATCATGTTAAAATTGCTAATACCGCAAATTTATTTCAACAGTTTTTCCACAACTCAATTTGGATGACGCTCTTTTTGGATAGACAAGATGCTCGCTGGATAGTCCATCGAGGAGAAGAAAAAAAACATCATAAGGTCTTATCTCATTCATCTTATTTATCAAATAATATTCTGCAGGGGTTTTAAAGAAGAAGACCACCGCCTCATTATGATTGAAGTTGGAGAATATTTGCATGATGAAAGATTTATTGGTCAGTAAGATGTATTTGAAGTAGAAGCTTTATTCGCACAAGATGACAGAAGGCAGGTCATTATTTAACCATGTGACAGTGTTCAGAGAAGTATTCTCTAATTTCGAGTCTATGTAGATAAAATATGATAATGAAGATTTTGGTCAAATTCTTTTATGCTTACTCGTTGCCTTATTTTCCTCATATACAAAATACATCGACCAAACAACAAGTTTTAATGCATGTCTGAGCAGTCAAAAGTTATCGACTTAATTTGCAGGTGAATTTCAAACAAACCTTTTTGCCAAAGATGTAACATACTTAAAAAAATTATGCTATATTTTGATTTCCGCACGACTTCCAAAGTAACATCCATAAATGACTAAAACCTAGAATAATAATTAAATTAAAATTAGAAAAAATAAAAGAAAATTTTAAAAGAATTCACATTAACTAATATTTGGAATTATAAATAAAATAAAAATTAGCAATTTTATTTTTCATATGCATTACAAAGTGAAACCTTATAAAACTAAAATTTGGACTAATAATTAAAAGAAAACAGAAAATGAATTTTTTATACAAATTCAAATCTAAAACTAAAAAAGAAATCCGCAGAAAGTATGATCTAAAAACATACAAATTTAGAATAAAAAATTAAAGGATGATTAGATATTTTGATTTAGATTGTACTTTAATATACTCTAAATAAACTTTATATTAACTAGATCAATGCCCGTGCGTTGCTACGAAAAATAAAATTAGTAACGAAACATAAAGGTCAAGTAATAAAAAGAAAATTATGCTACAAGATCAAACATCTATTTCTCCCGATTACAAAAGTTTTTATGGTTTCTTCTCCGGTATTAATTAAAACCAAATATATTGTACGTAGAATATATATATTACCAATCTCAAAAATCAACCAATCATTTTTATCCCTTTTTGCAATTTATATTACCAGCTTGCGTTCCTCTTCCTCTCGCCATGCCCGCAGCGCGTGCTCCTCGGTACCGTCGACCTCGTCTTCCTCATCATCCATCGCCTTCACAGGGGCGACACGGGGGCTTCCCCCGAGCACGAGCGCTGCTGCCAAAGCCACCGTTATTCCAGACCACTGGCCGCTACGCGGTTGTGCTCGGAGCATCCGCCGTCTTCGCCGTGGCGTCCGCCGTCCTCCTCGCGCTCGCGTTCTTCCTCCTGTCGAGCACACCAGGGCGCACTGTGGAGTCCGCCTTCCTCGCCGCCCACTTCATCGCGCACGCTATGGCCACGTGGTCAGTCGCTTCGAAGAAAGGGGCCACCGCCACCACCCCAGTCTTTGCACCTCTGCGTCTTCTGGATCGCCACCGCCCTCAGCACCGCACTCTTCTCCGCTGCACCAACGATTTGCTGCTCTTCCCAAATGACCCTCTAGCCTTTACCGGCCTACTCGTCTTCATGCCTCTGGCGTACCTAGCCATCACTGGCTTCACCGACCATGACGCCGGAGCCTATGAAGGTGAACCAGAAAACACCAGCGCCGAGGCGCCCGCCACGCCGTGCACCACAGCGTCGTTCCTCTCTCTCACGATGTTTAGCTAGATCAACCCGTTTATCTCCAAGGGAGTATCCCAATGACTCTCTCACCGCCGACAACGTCCCACCAGTGTCGCCGGACAACCGCGTTGAAGCGTCGTACGCTTTGTTCACATCCAACTGGTCGACGCTGGGGTCACGGCACCCGGTGGGCGTTGTGCTCTGGCTATCCTTCTGGCCGCAATTACTACTGACCGCGGTGCTCGGCCTCCTACGCCTCACAGCCATGTACATCGGCCCGTCACTTATTGATCAGTTCATCGAGTTCATTCACCGCGGCGGCATGACATGAGAGATCTTGAATGAAATCCCTCGATTGATTCTGTGAAAACTGTACAGCATATATAGAGTACAAAAGGAATGATTGGTAGGTTATTAATTACTAGCAATAATCAGGGATTTTGCTATAACAATCAGCCATATTTAGAGAGATGTGGCTAGCTGTAAATCAGAAAAGAATAATTAGCTATAATGACTGGCCATTATTGGAGATATGGGGAGTTAGGAAGAACGGACCGCTGCCACCAACTGCAAATTTATATTAGTAGAGATTATCATTTTCATAATTTAATTATTTTATCTTTTGATAAAGGGACTAAATATTTTATATAAGCTAGCCTATTTGAATGCATAGGTTGCCGACTAGTTAATAAAACAAAAAAACACATTAAAAATATGTTTGGGAGCGACTGAATAAGTGCATGGCGTTTGTTATACAGCTGTTAGACATTGGACAAACAGCTAGAATGACGGAAACATGGGCGGCACTAGGTCGGTGACGGGTATGCGTCAGTACCATCAAAAATCATAGAAATAATTAGGGATCAATTCTTTTTACGATACGTCCTTGATTTGTCTTTGTCCGATTTAGTGATTCACTGATTTAGGATTCGTAGAGTGATAAAATATGGAATGATTTATATATGATGTTACGAACTATTAAAAAAAACTATAGAATTATACATGACTAGATCAATGCCCATGCGTTGCTACGAAAAATAAAATTGGTAACGAAATATAAAGGTCAAGCAATAAAAGAAAATTGTGCTACAAGATCAAACATTTGTTCCTCCCGATTACAAAAGTTTTTATGGTTTCTTCTCCGGTATAAATTAAAACCAAATATATTGTACGTAGCAATATATATTACCAATCTAAAAAATCAATCAATCATTTTTATTCCTTTTTGCAATTTACATTACTAGCTCGCGTTCCTCTTCCTCTCACCATGCCCGCAGCACACACTTCTCGGCACCGTCGACCTCGTCTTCCTCGTCGCCTCCCTTGTCCTCGTCATCCACCACCTTCGCAGGGGCGACACAGGGGGCTTCCCCGAGCATGAGGCGCTGCTGCTGAAGCCACCGCCATTCCGGACCACTGGCCACTACGCGGTCACGCTCGGGGCGTCCGCCGTCTTTGCCGCGGCGTCTATCGTACTCCTCGCGCTCGCGTTCTTCCTCCTGCCAAGCACGCCATGGCGCGCTGTGGAGTCCGCCTTCCCCGCCGCCCGCTTCGTCGCACACGCCATGGCCGTGTGGTCAGTCGCCTCAGAGAAAGGGGCCACCGTCGCCACCAAGCCTTTGCACTTCCGCGTCTTCTGGATCGCTACTGCCCTCGGCGCCGCGCTCTTCTCCACTTTGACGATGATCCACTTCGCCGACGGTTCGCTGCTCTTCCTAGATGATCCTCTCGCCTTTGTCGGTCTACTCGTCTCCATGCCTCTGGCGTACCTAGCTATCACTGGCTTCACCGGCCATGATGCCAGAGCCCATGAAGGTGAACCATAAAACACCAGTGCCGAGGCGCCTGCCACGCCGTACGTCGTCGCGTCGTTCCTCTCTCTCACGACGTTCAGCTGGATCAACCCGTTTATCTCTAAGGGGTATGCCAATGATTCTCTCACCGCCGACGGCGTCCCACCGGTGTCGCCGGGCAACCGCACCGAAGCGTCATACGCTTTGTTCACGTCCAACTGGCCGACGCTGGGGTCACGACACTCGGTGGGCGTCGCGCTCTGGTTGTCCTTCTAGCCACAGTTACTACTGACCGCGGCGCTCGGCCTCCTACGCCTCGCAGTCATGTATGTCGGTCCGTCACTTATTGATCAGTTCGTCGAGTTCATTTGCCGCGGCGGCATGACATGGAAAATCTTGAATGAATTTCCTTGATTGATTCTGTGAAAATTGTACAGCATATATAGAGTACAAAAGGAATGATTGGCCGGCTATTAATTACCAGCAATAATCAGGGATTTTGCTATAATAATAAGCCATATTTAGAGAGATATGGCTGGCTGTAAATCAGGAAAGAATAATTAGCTATAATGACCAGCTATTATTGGAGATATGGCCGTGGGCCGAGGAGGGACGGAGGGCTAGGAAGAACGGACCGCTACCATCAACTACAAATTTATATTAGTAGAGAAAAGCATACACTCATTAAAAATTTTCTAGTTCCGCCTTCGGACGCAGAAGCATGTTAACAAATTTCATTATATCAGTCTCACCTGAGGCTAACAAATTTCATTATATCAGTCTCACCTGTCCCACCCCTTACGTTTACATCCCAAGGAGAGCCAGGGAGACCATAGCAATGGCTCAGTCTACTGTTCGTGCCGTAGTTGGGAACTTGAGCAACCTTGCAGTTCAGGAGACAGCATTTTTATGTGGAGTCAACCTTGAAGTGGCGTTCTTGAAAGAAGAGCTGAAGCGGTTGCAGTCCTTCCTGAAAGATGCCGACGCCAAGTGGAGATCGGGAAATGCAACTGCTGCAACCTGGGTCAGCCAGATCAGGGATGCAGCATATGAGGCTGAGAATGTCATCGAAGTAGCAGAGTACATGGAGAAGAGGAACAGGCTGAAAAAGGGCTTCATGGGTTCCATTTCAAGGTATGCTCGCTTACCAAGTGACTTGATTACCCTTCATAAAGTCGGTGTTGAAATTAAACGTATAAGAAGGAAGATCAGGGACATATCTGAGAGTGCAAATAGTTTGAAAATAGTTGATCTAGGTGATACTTCAGCAGAGAATGGTCATGTTGAGGATGAATTTCCGCAAGATTATCATCCGATGTATCAAAATATTGAAGATGATGTCGTCGTTGGTTTCGAGAATGAGTACAAACAGATAGTGGAGAAGTTAGTTGGTCAAGAGGACATGCTTAGTGTTGTCTCTGTAGTTGCCACAGGTGGGGCAGGAAAAACTACACTAGCTAGAAAAGTCTACAGCGCACCTAACATCAAAGAACACTTTGACACAGTTGCTTGGGTGACTGTATCTCAAAAGTTCAAGGGCATTGATTTACTGAAGGATATTACGAAACAAATAATGGGGTCCAGAGATGACTCTAGAGAAATTGATCGGATGCAAGAGCATGAGGCTGGGAAGAAGATCCATGATTTTCTACTGCAAAAAAGATATTTAGTCATGCTTGATGATGTGTGGGAAATAGATACATGGAACCAAATAAATAGAAGGGTTAAAGTATTTCCTGATGTAAAAAATGGCAGTAGAGTAATGTTAACCACCCGAAAGACTGATGTTGCAAATCACATCCAAATGCCAACCGATCTTTATAATCTGAAGCTCTTAGATGATGAGAAAAGTTGGGAACTCTTTAGTAGCAAAGCTTTACCATCATATAAAAGGTCCAGGGTATGTAATCTGGATGAGTTTGAAGAACTAGGGAGAAAGATTGCAAAGAAATGTAATGGCTTACCACTTGCACTTTCAGTTCTGGGGGGTTATCTGTCAAAGAATCTAAATATAGAGGCATGGTCAGATATACTTTCAAGTTGGACATCAACAGCAGATGGACAAATGATGGGACGCATACTAGCTCGCAGTTACAGCGACCTGCCAAATCATTATTTAAAATCTTGCTTCCTCTATCTTGCTGCTTTTCCTGAGGATTATGCTATATCAGTGCTGGATCTTATCCATTTATGGGTAGCAGAATGCTTCATTCCACATACGCCGAAGCATAAAGAAACAGCACGTAAGTATGTTACTGAGCTGGCTCAAAGAAGCTTGGTCCAAGTTGTTCGCAGAAGCAGGGCACATGGATGGATTGAACGTATAAGGATTCATGATATTTTACGTGACTGGTGCATAGAAGAAGCAAGACAAGATGGTTTTCTTAATATCATCGACAAAACTGTAGGTCAGTCTTCTTCTCTCTTTGTACATAGTTCATTTTTGTTTCAATATAAGTCCAAATATTTGCCTTCATGCTGACATATGGATCGATGCACTCAAAAAAGATGCAGGCCAAGTTGGTGCATCATCATATGAGACCATGATATCCTATCGCCATTCATTTCAAAACTCCTGTGATGACAAGATTTTTCGGGCAACACCAAATCTCCGAACTCTGGTTGGCTTTGAACTTTCATCGTTCTTCGTACCTAAGCTAAGATTCTTGAGAGTTCTTCACGTAGAAGACTCAACCCTAAATAATTTCTCTGGGGTAATTGGTGAGTACATTCACCTAAGATATCTCGGGTTGAGAAGGTGTGAAGAGGTCACTCTCCCTTCTTCAATTGGACAGCTTCTTTACTTGCAAACTCTAGATCTGAGGGGCAACGACTCGTACTTAATCATACCAAACTCCCTATGGGATATCCCTGCTCTAAGACATGTTTACTTTTCTAGAGGATTTCCTGCATCAAGGATTGTGCAACAAAAAGAGCTCCAGACCTTTTATATAGAGTCTCATTTATTCTATATTGACGATTGCTACCGTGATATGGTGACTTTTTTGGGCCAAATGACTCAGCTAACAACCCTCCACTTGGACCTCGAGGTCCAACCCTTCATCCCTATTGAGATGTTACAAATAGTTGCAAACATGCCTCACCTTGTTGAGATTTTCCTCAATAGATTAGATGTGATCGATAGGCTGCCTGAGAGCAAACTCTTCCCACAAAATCTACGGGAGTTCCGTCTAGATGCTAATGTCATTAAACAAGACCCGATGCCGGTCCTGGAGAAACTTCCCTGTCTTGTGGTGCTTGAATTGGAAGGGTATGAAGGCCGAACCATGTCCTGCTCTGCCCAAGGGTTCCCTCGGCTCTCCGATCTAAGTCTTGATACATTTTCCACTAAGGAGTGGAGGATAGAGGTTGGGGCAATGCCAAGGCTCTCCAAACTAAAACTGTTCGAGTGCTGGTGCATGAGTAAGCTTTCCGAAGAGTTGCTGCACCTTCCATCCCTCAAGAAACTCCATCTGATTAATATGGCCCAGATTTCTGAAGACGACAGCACTCGCAAGGAGCTGCAGGGGAAAGGATGCAAGGTCGGTAACTATGTCATCCCTCCCTTGCTCTTTGATTTGACTAGTATTTGTGTTCGGAGCTTAGCGTCTCGTGCAAATATTTGTTGTTTTTTTTCTCAATTTAAAAGGAGGAGCAATATTCTCAGTCGATACCACTTAGCTTAATTCCCTTTTATAACTGAAATTGTATTCTCCTGGATGAACTGGACTATAGTTCTTTGTAAGACAAGCGATTTAATAACTGAAGTCATTTTCTTGTGTGCTTTTTGCAGGTGACACAAAAAGCATAAGATGATTTGTAATTTCTAAGGCAAATCTTCCGCTTGTGGTTCAAATCATCATGCACGCACCACTCGAAGGTTTCTGCAAGATGAGTTGGAGACTTATCGATCATCCCTCATGCATGCTTCTGTCTTCCTCTCAAGTATCTCCGGTGTGTATAAGTAATGGTTTCCTCGAATGTAACAATAAGCATGGAGCACATACACCGTGCTTCATGCGAATGATGTGACATCTGTATTTCTGTTATGGATTCATGGCTTGGATTGGGCTTGCATGGATCTGAGGTTTGCAGAAACAACTAGTTGTGTTGGTAGCTGATGCATTACCCCTTTCTCATTCCATGGTGAGCACTGACCTGTTATTGCAATATGAACATTTTTCATCAAAGTCGCCTTGTGTTTTGCAAGCTTTCACATTCGTCAAAAGTGTATGGAACTGAGTGAAAAGGGCAACAAAAAGGAAAAATCAGCAAGGGAGAGATAATGCTTACTAAGAAAGTATCCCAGCAACTTAAATAATAGACTTCGTGTTCCATACAAACTCTTAGTTCAGAAACAAAATTACATGCATGTACACGTCTGGTAGGGAAAATTTACCATAGCCCCACATGTGCTGACTATGGTCCTGTTTGGCTGAGCTCCAGATCTCAGCTCCACATCAGATCTGAAGTTTGTAAGTTAAAATAAAGTGAATTAAGTTTATATTTTTAGTCTAAAATATAAACAAGATGACCCACCTAAACACTCTTAATGTACCCACAGCTCTAGCTCTACAAATTTGTGGAGCTAGGAATACCCTGCTCCACCAACTCTATGGATTTTGGTGAAGCTGGAGCTGTCTCAAACACCCTCTATATAAAGGAAATGTGTTTGTTACTTTGTTACCGCTACTTGCGAGGCACATGCAACAATTGAAGCATGATATAAAAGAATACAACAATTGAAGCACGATATAAAAGATATTAGCTTTTCCAATTCAAAATCGTACAACATACTTTCATTTACCTTAATGTGGAACCAAAATCAACTTCAAGAATAAACCATAGATTGTCCATCCGAAGCTTGCTGTACTACTACAGAACAGGCATTTAGTACCGGTTAAAAACGGCCTTTAGTATCGGTTTTGAACGGTACAAATATCCGGGGATCGATGCTCAAGGACATCGATCCGGTTCAATTCACGTTTTCGCGGTTTACCGCGCGAAAACCGCACATCTCGCAGCGGCTCGGTAATAGAAACCGGTCGGTTTCTCACGTGAATTCAAATTCAAATTCAAAAAATTTGAAAAATTTAGAAAAATTTATCCAAAAAATTCTTAAAATTAGTATTAATTATTTGATGAGCTGTGGTGTAAATTTTTTCTGAAAAATGAATGTATACACTTTTTTTAATACATTCAAAGTCTTGAATATAGAAAAAGCAAAAAAAAAGAAAATCCGGCTTGTGGGCTTTTGCACTACGTGCCAAACCCATTATTTTTGGCGGGCCAGCTCGCCAATGGGGCCCACTCCAATGGCATTAGGTGCCGAAAGTCTCTGGATGCCCGGACGCAGCTCCATCTTCACGCAGACACTTTCCCTACTCCCGTATATTGTGACCGAAGCTCCACCGCTCAGATCTGGCGTCGTCGCGCCAGCAAACCGCCGGCGAGAACTCAGTTTTCGCTAGGTTTTGCTCAGAAACCGCATGGTTTTTGCGGTTTACCGTGAGAAGCTTGGTTTTCGCGAAAAATAGGAAATTCGCGATATGAACTCCATTTTTCGCTCGGTTTGATTCGGTTTTTTCGAAAATCGCTCAGCATCTGAATGAGAGAGTAAGAGCACGTCGATTTGTGTTTAGGGTTGTGAATTCATGTGTTGCTTGCTAATTGGGGTTAGGGTTTAGGCAGCAAGAGCATATCATTGAAGCTAGGTATATTTGTGTCGACGATCGGGATCGCCTGACCGCAAAGATGAAAACGGGGTGAGTGTGAATGAGAGGCCCAGAAAGCACTTCACTCAACATTGGAATGGATGAAGGTCGTAGGAAGGTGTCAACGAGCAGGGGACAGCGAGTTATACTGGTTTGAGCTCCCGCAAGGGTAACAGCTCTACGTCCAGTCTTCTCCTGCGATGGAGGAATTCACTAATTGTGAGTACAGAGAGGATTACAGCTCGAGCTTGAGGGCCCTGGTTGTGTCTACTGGTCTATTGCCCAAGTATTGATGTCCTTATACGCACGCCTTGCGAGATCTTATATCCTCTGGATCTTTGCAGAGCAGACGGAGAGATTCCTGAGTAGTGGCCTCGTGCGCATTGAAGGTGGGTTGTAACCGCCCCGGATATGCCGCCCACTTTCGCCTTAATGCCATCATGCAGGTCTTGGTAACCGCCAAGTAAACGCACGCCCCCAAGCGAAGGTCGAGGTCATGCGGGAACGGGACCTCGCTGCCCGAGCTCGAGGTCGTGCGGGAATAAACGTCGCCTAGGTTATGGTCGAGGGCCTTCGCTACAATGTCTCAAGCCAGGGGCCCCTTTGACCATGCGTTGACTTGTCAGAGATTTTCCTAGTCCTCATCAGCTAGCCCCCGAGGCTCAAGGTCGTGGAAGAGACCTGGATCGACCTCGAGCCTGTAGCCGCTGGGACCAGACTTCCAGATTCCTTACACCTTTGGTCGAGGTCGGGCGGAGATCACTAGGAAAAGACTTTAGCTCCAAGACACCTGGCGCCCCTTGGACTTCACGATGCTGGTACGAATTCGATCGGTTAGAGGGAGTGCTTGCAATGCCTTGAAACCGCCACCCAAACCTTAATTGCGCCTGTCAAATCGCCACCGGCACACCTTTTGAGGGGCCCCAACCGATGACGATCCGAGCCTATAAACCCAAGCCTTCTGCGACCTTCGAAGAACTTCCTGATTTCCTCGCGCTCCTCGACTCCTAGCCTCTTACTCGCGCAACTCTCCCTTCCTTGACCAAGCTTGAAAGCGACCGCCATGGCAAAACTTGAAAGAAGCACCATGTCGTTGGCGAGGATGAGGGAGCTCGAGAGCCTGGGGCTCCTCGACCCAACGATGTGGAGATTACCAGACGGCGAGACCGAACCGCACCCTAGGGACGACGAGCTCGTGTGCACCAAACACTATGCGCTCTTCGGCTTGTGGACACTGGAGAGCGACTTCATGGCGGCAGTCCTTGCCCATTGTGAGATAGAGCTCATCAACCTGGTGCCCAACTCCATCCTCCTCCTTTCTATCTTCTCTCATCTGTGCGAGGGGTTCCTTGGAATCCTTCCCACCCCCTCGCTCTTCTTTAATTTCTTCACTTTATTCCGCTCTAGGAAGGACCCCGTGGTCGGATGCCTTTACTTCCGGCTGCGGACGGGGATCCCATGGGCCTTCCCCAAGATCCAGTATCGAGACTCCCTCGGTCCGTGGACCAAGCGGTGGTTTTACTTGAAGAAGGGTCAGACCGGGGCGCTGTCGTTCGACGGAACCCCGATCACCGGGAAGAAGGAGACCCCGGAGGCGGACGACCTAGAGGTCGATGAAGAGGCCATCGCCGCCATTCACATCTGTGCCACGCGTGGCCTTACCGGGCAGACGATCGCCTGCGACTTCCTGTGGAATCGGGTTTTCCCTCTTCGAAAGAGAGAACACATGTTCTACGAGATCACAGGGCGCGACGACATGACCCGCGAGAGTACATCTGGTGCGTCTTCTTGCCCTGGAGACTTGTTCGCATTCGTCCTTCGGGTCTTCATGACAGTTTGTTTCCTTGCAGCGCCGAAGGAATCCTGGATCACCGCCAGGATGAACGAGATGCTCGGGAAAGGGGCGCACGACTACACCCTCGACGCTCCTGTCCCGAAAAATGTACTACGCCGGAAGGCCGAGGTAGGCACCCCTGGCTATTCTTTAGTTTGCACACCATCGGTGTTTTTCTTTGACCATTCGTTGTGCTCGCAGGACCACCAGGAGCTGCTAGACATGGCCAAGAGGTTGCTCCCGCTGCCTGGCGGGGGCAAGAGTAAGAAGGGGAAGACGAAGCCACCCCCAGGCAAAGCAGATGACCGTGAGGCCAAAAAGCCCCATGTTGAATGGGCTGACCGCGCGACGGTAAGGACTCCCATGGTCGAGCCCCTGAGCTAATGCTTGCGCTTCTTCATCTTTTGACATGTCTTTCTTGCAGCAGCTGAGCGCGACGGCCACCGCCAGGTCTTCGAGCCCTCAGGCGGCCCAAGGGTCCCAAGAGGGGGGCCCTAGGACCTCTGCCCTTGAGGGACTTAGAGCCACCATGACCTTAAGGTCCCAGGCCAGGGGAACACAGGCGGAGCGCCTTAGATCTCGGGAGGTCCAAGTTCTCGCCATCCTCCCCATGGCGGGTTCTTGACCAGTAGGCTTCCAACCCTTCATCTGTCCGGCCTTCCTTGTTTCTGTTTAGCTTAGTAGTCATTCTCAATCGCAGACCTTGAGCGCCCGAGCTCAACACCTGCCCGTATTGACAATGACTGTCATCCAGGGCGAATCTGGGTCTGACGAGGAAGAGGAGGGCGATTACGAGGAAGAGAATCTCCTCGCGACCAGCGAGGACTACGGCACCGGTGAGGTAGACACCGAAGACGACATCGACCCACCCGAGGCTACCAAAGAAGATGACGCCGGGGACGCCCTCGCCCCGACCGTCGAGGTCGCCCCGACCGCGGTGGTCGAGACTCTCCAAGCCGCTGATTCTGAAGACCCCCAGCCGTGGCAAGCACGGGGGTCCGAGTCGTGGACCAGGCCAGGGCCATCGCAGAGGAGGAGGCTAGAGGACATCCAGCCGCGGGGGACAAAGTTGCCTCCGGGACAGAGCACAGAGGCAGGTCGAGCCCCCTCAAGGAGGAAGCTCGAGACGCAGCCACCCACGACGGAGCGCCCGAGGGCCACACGCCCGAAGACCCTACGACAACAGTGGGTGACTCCGCCCTAGGAATGTCGGGCAGTGGCCCCGTCGTGTACTCCCGTGCAACCTTCGAGGGCCGCCTTACCCAGGTACTTAAGACTCTTTGGTCGTTGGCTTGGACTTTGCCCTTTTTCCTTCTTTCTCTTTAATTCCTGACAAGTCTTTGTCTTGACCCCTTGAGCCCATAAGCCATTGACTCGATCTCCCAAAGGGCCGCAAGGCCTTGAGACTTATCCGAAGCGGGTGAGGGCCTTGCTTGATGTGCTGGAGGACCGGGAGACGGCGCGCTCTAAGCTCGTGGAGGACCTGCAAGCCGAGCGGGAGGAGGCCGCGCAAAAGGCGGTAGACGACTCCAACGAGATTGCCGGTCTCCGCAAGGTGGTGAAGGCGCTCGATGTCTCCCACAAGGCCGAGCTGGAGCGGGCCATCGCCGCGGAGCGGGACCACGCGTTCAAGGCCGTCGTGGATAAGCGCGTGAGGTCGACCAAGGCGCTCTAGGCCGAGCGAGCCAAGGCCGAGGAACTGCGCAAGGCCGCTGCGGGCCAGGGAGCCACCGCGTCGAGGGCCTCCCCTGAGCTCGAGGTCAAGGTTAAGGAGCTCGAGGAGAAGCTGAGTCGGGTGAGCAAGGCGGCCAAGAGCGCCATGGCCCAACTTCAAGAAGAGCAACACCGCACCGCCGGAGCCTCTACCGAAGCCCTCCGACTCCAGAGTGAGCTCTCCACCTTGCGGGCCATGGTCGCCGAGCTCGAGCAGGAGAAGCTCGCGCGAGAGATGGCCGATCTGTAGGTAGGGCTAGACTTCCTGAAAACAAGATCGTTTGTAAGAAAAAGACTCAATGGAACGAGATTATTTTGGCAAGAATGGTTTTAATGTCTTGGTTTGCTTTATCATTTTTCGATCAAAGATTTTTTCCTTAATCATGCACTTAGCCTTTTCTGGTCGTGGTATATCTCGTCCAGCCCCCGTTGGGCCCAAGGTCGAGCGACGCCAGCCTTGGGCGCAAGTTAGAAACCTGTAGAGACCATGACCTGCAAGACCGAGGAAAACCCACAGGGCGCATCACATGGGCACACGAGGAAAGACTTAGACTCGAGAGCATTAGGATCGTCGCTTCGGCCAGCCGCTCGAGTCCCGACTTGCGCCTTGCTCGTTGGACCAGACACGGCTTAGTTCAAACCCAGTGCGGGGGCGCTAATCTTGAAGAGGCTCGACACAAGTGGCTCGACCCCTGGGGGTGTAGTTTTAAGCCCCCGACACCTGGGTCAAGAGCAAGCGTGCTCATCCTTAGGTCGGACTCAAAGAGGCCCCGAACTCGAGCAAACAAAGAATATAGAATGAAAACAGGGCGTAAAGACCAAACATGACAATTGAATAACGACTTTATTCAAATGTGAGATAAAAAGGGTTACACATAGAATTTGTGAAACTGGTCAATGTTCCACAAGCTAGAGAGCTCTCTGCCATCGGGTAGCGCTAGCCGGTAAGCCCCCGTGTGATCTATTGAAACAACTCTATAGGGGTCCTCCCACCGCGGGGATAACTTGTTGGTGTTGGATGGAGCCTGAATCCGTCTCAGGGCTAGGTCCCCAACAAGAAGCTCCCTAGGTCGTACCGATCGAGACACATGTCTGCGAAGAGCTTGCAGGTAGTGCGCCGATCGTAGCAGTGCACGGCATCTTACTTCTTCTGCCAGGGTAAGATCAAGGGACCGTTCTTGCTCGAAGTCGACCTGATCGACCAAGCTGACCTTGGCGGAGCCCAGCATGACCTCTGGAAGCAGGACGGCTTCGGTACCGAACACGAGTCGGAAGGGTGTGGACCCCATCACACGGCTTGCTGTGGTACGAATAGACCATAAGATGGTGGGAAGTTCATCCACCCAGGTCTAGCCGTGTCGTTCAAGCTCGTCTGATACTCGCTTTTTGATGCCTTGAATGATTTGTCCGTTGGCGCGCTCCACTTCTCCATTGCTCTGTGGATGGGCCACCGAAGCATAGCATACTTTGGTGCCGATGTCTTCGTAGTATTCCTGGAACAGCTCACTGGTAAATTGTGTTCCATTGTCAGTGATAATTCGGCATGGAACCCCATACCTGGTGACCACGAACAAACGAAAGAACTTGACCGCCGCGCGAGCCGTGATGGTCAAGACGGGTTCAGCTTCGATCCATTTGGTGAAGGTATCGATGGCCATGAACAAAAACTTCTTCCCCCCGACCGCCTGCGGAAAAGGGCCGAGGATGTCCAGCCCCCAGGTCGAGAAAGGCCACACTAGCGGGACGGTCTGGAGCGCACAGGCAGGCTGATGCGACTTCGAGGCATGGAACTGATAGGCTCGACAGGAGTGGATGATATTGCGAGCATCCTGGAGCGCCGTTGGCTAGTAGAACCCCATGCGGAAAGCTTTCCCGACCATGGTCCTGAAAGAAGAGTGTGCTCCACAGAAACCTGAATGAATGTCGTGTGACAGGTACTTACCCTCCTATGTGGTAACACACTTCGTCAGGATACTGGAAACATTCCGACGATATAGCTTGCCATCCACGAGTTTGTACGAGCTCACCCGGCGCTTGATCCTGCTCCTTTCCGCGGGGTCGGCCGGGAGCTCTCCCGCCGCGAGGAAACGACAGATCGGCTCGGCCCATGAGGGAATACCTTCAATGAAGGCGACCGAGTCCCCTTGGTCGGAGATGGAGGGTGACGCTAAGGTCTCCAAGATCACATATGGAGGGATCTCGTCGTTAGTTGACCCGAGCTTGGAGAGGAAATCCGCGTCGGAGTTGTCCTTCCGCGCCACATGCGTGATCTCCAGGTTCTGGAACCACTTCTCCATCTTGCGCGCCTCGGCAAGGTACTTAGCCATGGAATCTTCCGAGCATTGGTAGCCCTTGTTGAACTGGTTGATGACGAGCTATGAATCGCCCTTAATGACCAACCGGCGAACACCCAGCACCTTGCAAGCTCGGAGCCCTGCCAGAAGAGCTTCGTACTCTGCAGCATTGTTTGTCGCTGGGAATCCGAAATGAACCACATACCTCAGCCTGTCGCCCCGCGGGGTGAGAATGACGATCCTAGCCCCCGAGCATTTGAAGGATTATGAACCGTCGAAGTACATGACCCAAGGCTTCTCCCCCTCGACCTCGAGTTCGGGTGCCAGTGGCGAGGTCTGCTCGACCACGAAGTCGGCCAGCACTTGCGACTTGATAGCCGTGCGCGCCACGAACTGGAGGTCAAAAATGGCCAGCTCCATGGCCCATTTGGCGATGCGACCTTCGGCCTCTGGATTCTTCAAGATCTCCCCGAGCGGAAAGTTGCTTGGGACGACCACGGAGTGAGCCTGGAAATAGTGCCGGAGCTTGCGCGAAGCCATGAGGAGGGCATATAGGAGCTTCTGGACCTAAGGATAGCGTTCTTTTGGCCCATGGAGAACCTCACTGACGTAGTAGATTGGGTCTTGCCGTCGTCTGTTAAGCCACGGAGACGGTATGACGGCTTTGGCGGTGGGCTGAGGTAGAAACAATGACTTCTCGCTGGTGCGGGGTCATAACTAAGGGTGGGGTCGACAGGTATACCTTCAACTCGTCGAAGGACCGTTGAGCCTCGGGTGTCCACTCGAAGCCCCCGTGCTTGCGCAAGGCCTTGAAGAAGGGCAGTCCGCGCTCACCGAGCCTCGAGATGAACCGGCTGAGGGCGGCCATGCGGCCGGTGAGGCACTGCACCTGCTTTACCGAACTCGGAGGGGCCATCTTTTCTATTGCCTCGATCTTCTCTGGGTTCGGGCCAACCCCCGAGCCCCCAATCATGTAACTAAGCACCTTCCCAGAGGTGGAGCTGAATACACACTTCTCTAGATTGAGCTTGATCTTGTGCTTGTTCAGGTTGGCGAAAGTCTCCCCAAGGTCTTGAACGTGGTCGTCCTCGGTGGAGCTCTTGATGATGATGTCGTCCACGTAGACCTCGATGTTGCGGCTGATCTGGGGCTCGAATGTCTTGGTCATTAAGCGCTGGAAGGTCGCGCCGGCATTGCAGAGACCAAATGACATGGTTGTGTAGCAGTAGGTCCCGAACGGCGTGATGAATGATGTTTTACTCTCGTCATCAACCACCAGCTTGATCTGGTGGTACCCAGAATAAGCGTCTAGGAAGCTCAGTAGCTTGGCATTTGCTGTGGAGTCGACGATCTGGTCGATCTTGGCGGAGAGAAAGTTGTCCTTCGGGCATGCGAGTTCAACCTGTGTGATCCGCACATCCTCCACTTCCGCCTTTCTTACGCACGATGATGGGGTTGGCGACCATTGAATGTCGATCTCACGAATGAAGCGGCCTTCAACAACTTATCAAGGTTCTCCTTGATTATGGCGACCTTCTCGGAGAAAGCGCCACAACCAGCGCCGCGGGCGGCGTAAAGGGCGCGACACGCAATCGATGCTCGACCACCTCCTCGGGACACGGCATGTCTGCGGCTCCCAAGCAAATATGTCTTTCTTTGGCGGAGGAAGGTGGCGAGCTCGAGTTCTATTGGAACTCGGCTCGGTCGAGACTGGGCGCTTTGGAGGGTCCCCCTCCTCGGCTGACGACCTTCAGAGTCCATTGGGTGGATGACCGCCTTCTGGCGGGCGACCTTCGTGGTCGCTGCTGGGCCCTGCTGAGGTAGCATGCCGGCGAGGGCCAGGGCTTGAGTCTCGCAGCCGTGCACCGCTTTGAGGTCGCCGCGCAGAGTGATGAAACCACTTGGTCCTGGGAGCTTCATGCAGCGGTGGCCGTAGTGGTTGGCCGCCATAAACTTGACCAGAGTTGGGTGCTCGAGGATGGCGTTGTAAGGGAGATCACCCTCAACCACCTCAAAGGTGACCAGCTCGGTGCGAAAGTTGTCCGAGGCACCGAAAGTGACGAGGAGGACCACCTGTCCCAGAGGGGTGGTCGAGCTTCCAGGCACAATCCCGAAGAATGGGATCACAATATTCTTGACCTTCAACCAGGGAATCTGCATTCGGTCGAGCGCACTAGCTAGCAGCAGGTTAAGGGAACTACCCCCATCGACCATGACCCGCCCAACCAAGGTATTACTGATGGTGGGGGTCACGACCAAGGCGGTCTTGAGATCCTTGGACATACCTTGGGGGGCGTCCTCCGGCGTGAAGGTGATCATTGCCCCGACCCATTTGCATGGCTGATCCGCGGGCTTCCCGGCGGCGGCCTGGTAGACCACACGCACAACATCCTTGATCTCGCGCCGGGATTGATACGCCGATGAGCCGCCGAAGATGACGTCGATCCGGTGGTCGCCCTACTGGAAATCTAGGTCGAGGTCGACCTGGTCCTCCCCTGCGTTTACCCTGTTGGGTTGATCCCCCTCTTTCGGGAGTGTGGGCATTTCCCCGCGGCCGTCGTAGAAGGCCTCCAGCTTAGCTTGCCAGGCCCTGCAGCTTCGCAAGTCGTGGCCCAAGGTCCTGTGGAACAAGCAGAATTTACCCTCATCGAATCGAGACCGCCCCTCAGGACCTTGCGGGCGGTCTTCAGCCTGCCGCGACCCAGATCGACAATCCCCCTGCCGAGGTCGGCGTGGTGCCTGCTGGGGCCGCGGTCGATTTTGCTAAGGACGGGGCCTCTCCTGGGCTGGGTCCCGCACTTCCATGACTTCACGGTGACCATCCGCCGAAACGATCACCTGAGGTCGGCCACCATCGCGCTTGCGGTCCCTTTTCCGCTTCTTGGTGACCGAGCCTTGGTCGGCACCCTTAGCATGGGAAGGACCAGCCTCACCCGAATTGACGCCAAGCTTACCTTGATCATAGTCGTGCTTCCAGCGGACCACGTCATCCGCGTCCGCGTAGCTCTCTGCCATGCGAAACAGCTTGCTGATGGTGAGCCTTGTCGTAATCTCCAAGTCTTCAGTGAAGCGCCGGTCGCAGACGCTGAACTTGAAGGCCTTGATCACTGCTTCGTCAGAAACACTTGGGATCAGGTTCCTGGTGTGGACGAACCGCCGCATGAAGTCGCGGAAGGGTTCGTTCTTCCCATGGATCACTTGATCCAGGTCCTTCTCCCTGCCGGGCCGCTCGTAGCAACTCTAGAAGTTTGAACGGAGCGCGCTCTGAATCTGGCGCCACGATCGGAAGGTGCCAGTCTTCTGGTTGAAGAGCCAGGTGCGAGCGCCACCATCCAAAACAGTAGGGAGGTAATTAGCCATCACGTACTCGTCTCCCCCCGCGGCCAAAATGGCGGTCGTGTAGATCGACAGGAACTCATCGAGGTTCTTTGTTCCGTCAAACCGCTCGATAAAGGCGGGCTTAAAACAAGCCGGCCAACGCACCCGCCGGAGGTCGTCGGAGTACGCCACGCAGCCATAGGCCGGAACAGGGGCACGCTTGGGGAGGTCGTCGTCGGTGAGGCTTTCGCTGCTGCCGGACTCTAGGTCGAGGTCGCCTTGATGCCCCGACCTTCGGCGAGGATGGTAGTGGCGCCGAGCACGGGAGTCACCCGGGAGATATCCCAGGCGGTTTTGGACTCTGTGGCGCCTAGGTGGGATATCCAGGGAAAGGCTCCTAGACCCGTCGCCGTTTGAAGGAGAACTGATGTAGCTTGGCTGACGCCAAACACTGCTTGGAACCGTGTCCACAGGGCGATGACGTGGCGGGGTCAGGGACACATCCCGGAGTCATTGGCGAGAGGGTGCACCCTGCCGGGGAGGCGATCGGTGAGCGCGCCGGCGTCGGTGCGATGAGTTGTCGTCACTTCTCAAGGAATGAGTCCCCGAGTGGCGACTCTGGTGCTGTGAAGGTATGACCTCAGTCGCGGCACGATTAAGCTCATCGGCCAGAGCACGACCGAAGAGTTCCGACCTCACCCGGTTTGGATCAGTCATGACCCGGGCGATAGCACGGAGGCGCTCTCCCGAGGGAGGGAGCCTGGGGTGGCCGAACGAGGCGCCGGCCTTTTCCTGGTCTTCTCGTCGGAGGGCAGTTATGGCCTGGTTGATGGCGACATGCACCATCTAGTGAGCGTCCTCAGGGTATCTACGGGTCGTGTTCACCCTCCGCCACACCTACGCTGTGGCTGTCTGCCATGAGGACATGTCGCCCGCGCAACGGGGGTGAAGGTGAAAACATGGACGTAGAGTCATCGCGCTCAGGGTCTGTGCCCGAGCCCACGCTTGAGGAACGTTCCTCGACGGAGTACGCCATACTCCTGAAACCTTGATCTCTTTCCTTTGAGTGAATGAAGCTATCGGGCCCCACGGTGGGCGCCAGCTGTCGACGATCGGGATCACCTGACCGCAAAGATGAAAACGGGGTGAGTGTGAATGAGAGGCCCAGAAAGCACTTCTCTCAACGTTGGAATGGATGAAGGTCGTAGGAAGGCGTCAACGAGCAGGGGACAGCGAGTTATACTGGTTCGAGCCCCCGCAAGGGTAACAGCTCTACGTCCAGTCTTCTCCTGCGATGGAGGAATTCACTAATTGTGAGTACAGAGAGGATTACAGCTCGAGCTTGAGGGCCCTGGTTGTGTCTACCGGTCTATTGCCCAAGTATTGATGTCCTTATACGCACGCCTTGCGAGATCTTATATCCTCCTGGATGCTACCTGTAACGGACGGGAGAGATTCCCGGAGTAGTGGCCTCGTGCGCATTGAAGGTGGGCTATAACCGCCCCGGATATGCCGCCCACGTTCGCCTTAATGCCATCATGCAGGTCTTGGTAACCGTCGAGTAAACGCAGGCCCCCGAGCCAAGGTCGAGGTCGTGCGGGAACGGGACCCCACCGCCCGAGCTCGAGGTTGTGTGGGAATGAACGTCGCCTAGGTCGTGGTTGAGGGCCTTCGCTGCAATGTCTCGAGCCAGGGGCCCCTTTGACCATGCGTTGACTTGTCAGAGATTTTCCCAGTCCTCGTCAATTTGTATATTTGTAAGTTAGTTGTATATTTGTAATTTTGTATATGTTCATGTTGAATTAGTAGTTGATGGCTTGATGTAATTGAAGCTAGGTATAAAAGTAGAAAATGACAGTAAGAGCATATTATTGATGTAGTTGTATATTTGTATGTGTTCATCGTATATTTGTATGTGTTCATGTTGAATGATTAGTTGATGCTCTACTTGTTGGCATGCTGTCCGTGAATTCACTAGAATATTGGATTGTATTGTTTTGCCATGAAGTTAAATGAACATATATGTGTTGATTAAAGTTCGTACTTATCGTTGGATGATAGATGACGGTGAATGTGACAAATAAATTGATGTGCATGGTGATTGTGAATTTGAAAGACCATGTGGAGGTCTATCCTTGTGTGTGATGAGTAATTGACAAGAGTTGAGCTTGGTTTGATTTGAAATTGAGTTTGATTTGAAATGGATTTCGATTTGAAGCAATTTGAGTGTTGGTTGCTTTTCCTAGGGCTACCCGCTTGGGGCGGTAGCATCGGACCATTGAGAGAAATTATGTTCGATTAATGATTTTGGGATAATCATTGAATATCTTTGTGGGCATTGCTATGTGAAAGGTTTTCCTTGTCTTTGATGATTGTAGGGCGATGGTGCTAGGTCATGGTGAGGCGGAGGATGACCAGGACTAGGCGAGGAGCGTCGGAGGTCCAGACGGTCGGGAGATCACCGGAAGATGACCGGAGACGGAGTCCGGGCAAGCCAAGAAGATAAGGAAAGGAGATGATGCTAGCTAGATGCCACGTGGATCAATGAGAGCCGTCGGATTGCGGTCTAATTGATAGGTTAGCGGGTCTAGGTAGTATGCTTTGAAAACCGTGCAAAAAAACCCGATATGTGTGTGGGTTTTGGGTTAGCCCTTGCATGGCTGTGTGAGTGGGTCAATCCTAGCCCTTAGATGAGTGTCCTAGGGTTGAGGGACTCATCCAAGGGTGGTAGGTGGCCCAAGAGTAGTATAAATAGGGGTGGAGGGGTGGCCTCCTCCCCTTGAAGGTTTGAGTTGCTCCTTTGAGTTTTGCCCACATGAAGTGAGGCTTTGTAAACCTTCCACCAGAAATACAAAGAAATTTCTTTACATTATTGTGAATTTAAATTCGCATTTACATTATGTCTTTACTTTACATAATTTAAATTTAGCATTTCGTTCGCATTTACTTTCCATAATCTACATTCATGCAATTTGGATTTGCCTCCTCCTTCTAAATGCTGATCTTGGATGTTTTGAGTGTGTTCATATGGTTTTACATCTCTTTTGCACTCTTTGATTGAGTAGAGATCATCTTTTCTTTCAAGTTCCAACTCTGTCCAGAACTTGTTTTTCGCGCAGCAGTTAGTGTTTGATTTTTACAAAAATATAGAAGAATAATTTTTGAGTGATTCTTATTGGAGATTGTGCGGGACTCCTATATACATCTGTAGAAACATTTTGGAGTTCACTTGATGCACCGTTTGGGCTCCATGTGGTGAAAACCGAGCCCTAAACTCTCTGCTCGAAGTTTCCTGACTGTCTATGATCTTTGATTTTTGATAAATTTTCTGTAAGGTATTTTGAAGTGAAATTTGGTGGAGTTCTTGAAGTCTCATCTTCTCAAATGAAAAAAATTTGTCATAATTTCTTGAGCAGCAGAGACCCACCAAACTCCTGTTCAAATAAAGATAGTTTCTGGAATTTCTGCTTTTGCTTTTCTAAAAGTGGCTTTTATGATTTGAATTGATCTTTTTATAAAAGCAAGGGTATATTTGATTCCTTCTTGATTTGGACACTAGAAAACCAGAATTGTGACTCAAAAATCCCCACATATTCTATGGAACTCATCCATGCATGCTAGGGGTACACATAGTTGTCTAGTTGTTCGAGTTTTTCACTATTTTCTTTGTGCGATCTTTTCAAGGTTTTAGTTGAAGTATTTTGGGGGAAATTTATTTGTGACCATTCACCCCCCTCTGTTCGCCATCTCGATCCTTCAGTTGGTATCAGAGCTGGTTTTGGTCTTCCATAGATCTTGACCGGTCTCAAGAGCCATGGCGATAGACAAGTATTCCACCAAGCCTCTCATCTTTTGCGGTGTCGATTTTCCTTTCTGGAAATCCCAGATGGAGTCATACATCACTGCCCAGGGCTTCCTGATATGGCAGAAGGTGAAGCTCCCATATGAGGTTCCTGCCGATGAGAACATCACGGCCGGCAATATGGCTGACGTTGAGGCAAATGCTAAGGCGAGGAACATTCTCATACAAGGACTCAACCGCAGTGAGTATGATCGGATCTCTCACCTGCGATACGCTCATGAGATTTGGGTGACCCTCGATGCATACCATGAGGGCACTACCCAAATCAAGACCGTGAGGCAGGATCAACACAAGCGTGAGTACAACAAGTTTGAACAACACGCTGGTGAGAGTCTTGACGAGTGTTTTGGTCGATTTACTAAAATTTTGAGCGATCTCTGGGCAGTTGGTTGCACATACCCTGACTCGGATAATGCTCGTCACTTCTTGACCGCTTTTCGATCTTCGTGTTTGGGAAATGAAAGTGACCACCATCAAGGATACTACCGACTTGTCGACCTTGACTCTTGGCGGGCTCTATTCCGACTCAAGACTCATGAGATTGGCGTCGTCTCTCGCAAGACGAAATCACGGTCGATGGCCTTGGTCACCGATCCCATTGGATCTTCTCTTGATTCCTCTGTTGGTTTTTCTTTCTCTGCACTTTGCGAGCTAAGCGATGACCAACTGGATAAGTTTCCAGAAACTGAGCTTACTCTTTTAGCTCGCAAGTCTTCTCATGCCTACAAGAGGGTGAGAGAGAGGAAGAGAGGTGGTGGGATAACCTGCTTCGAATGTGGCGGCCCCAACCACATTCGAGCGAATTGTCCCAAACTGGAGAAGGGCAAAAATGACTCCGGCGGTTCTGGCAAGAACGACTACACCGACAAGAACCGCAACAAGAAGCCTCCGGTTCATGAGCGGCCCACGAGAAGAAGTACCGCAACTTCTCGAAGAACAAGAAGCTCTTCCACCGCGTCCTCGCCGCCCTCGATGACATCAGCCTCTCCGACACGGAGACATAGAGCGACGAAGGCGAGGATGATCCGCAAGAGAAGAAAGGCGGCGACGACTTCTCCGGCATGTGCTTCATGGCAAACACCAACGACATCAGCGACTCCGAGCTCTACAGCGACTCGGACGAGGTACCTTCCTATGACCAGCTCAATGAAGCTTTTTGCAAATTAGGAAAATTTCATGCTAGAACTACAGCTAGGGTTATGGAGCTTGAGAAGGAAGTAGATACCTTGACTCGGGAGTTAGCTTCTCTTAGATCTTCTCCCTCCCGAGTCACTGATGATTGTTCCTTGTGTGATGCTTTGCTTGTGGAGCTTGAGAACCTAAGGACTTTGCATGATAGTGTGCAAACTGAACTTGAAAGTCTTAGGTCGAAGAATGCTAGCACTTGTATTGTTGATATTTCCTCTCTAGACGCTAGTTTTCTTCATTCTCACACAACTGCATCTTGCGAAAATTGCCCTAAGCTACTTGCTGAAATTGATGCCATGAGTTGTCACCTTAGGAAGCTTTCTACTAGAAATGATGAACTTGAATTGCATGCTTCTAAGGACCCAGTCAGCTCATGTGAGGGCTGTAAGCAACTAAAACTTGATAATGAAGCGTTGAATGCCAAGTGTGCTCAACTTGCTAAGGACTTACTAGTTAAGTCAAATAATGGTTGCTTGCTGTGTATTGGGGTTAAGGATGACGTGGATATGGTCCACGCAGAGCTTAGGAAGAAGTTAGAGGTTCAGGTTGGTAGAATTAGAGACGCTTCTTGTGCTTCCTGTGAGTCTCTCAAATTTGAGGCAGCCGTGTATAGGGAAAAATATGCATGCGTTGTTTGATCCTCTTCTTCTGACTCTTCTTCTACTCCTTCCCCTTGCTCTTCATGCGCCTCACTTTTCCGAGAGTGTCAGTATCTTATGAGCACTCTCGAGAAATTTGTTGGAGGTAAGAAGAAGCTCAATCTCATTCTAGACCAATCCAAAATTAGCAGATTCAATCAAGGTATAGGATTTGATTACTTGGAGCACGCACGGGCGCATCCACCTTCAGTTGTACGTGCCTCCAAGAGTGGAGAGATAGTGGTAGCTCCCAGGGTGAGTACCACTGTGTTTAGGTCTGCTGGGGTTCTCTCCTGTCACTTCTGCCTCTAGCAAGGCGAAGTATTCATGCACCTTCTGTAAGAAGGATGGTCACCTAGTAGATTTCTATTTTAGACACGCCAAGATCACCAGGCATGAGCGTGTTGCTGCTCTTAGGGGTATTCAGGGTCATCCCGGACTACGAGTGCTCTAAAGCGCCTGCTCGCTACTAGACGAGTTAGAGAGTCGCTTTGTTTTTGGGCGGTGTCTAGGACTCGGTTTTCATGCTGTTCAGACGAGTTTTAGTCCTGGATTTGCTCGTGGCCAGTCTTTCCGCCGTCCTCTTGATATTCCTCGTTTTTCCCATCGAGGTAGATATTAGTGGCATGAGGTGTTTTCAGGTAGGAGATTTAAGCAGCCTCGTTGGGATGGTCCGGCCTTTGCACCACGGCGGGCCAAACCAGTGACAGCTCCTACATCTTCTACTAGAGTTGTTTCTTCTGATCTTGTGAGAGTCGAGCGTCAGAGAGACACTAGAGTCCAGCCTTCTTCCTCTGTGGCTGGTACTTTGAGACATCATGTGATTCAGTATTGGGTTCCTAGGACCTCACTTTATCCTAGTACTGAGTCTTCTCTCTCTCTCTTGACTTGATCAGGTTCGTCGGATGGGGAATGGAGATGTTTGGATTGTTGACTCCGGTTGTTCTCGCCATATGACCGGAGACTCTCGTTGGTTCTCTTCCCTAGTTCGAACCCCCGGTGATGAGTTGATCACTTTTGGGGATGCTTCTTCAGGTAGAGTCATTGCTAAAGGTACCGTCTGCATTAATGAAAATTTTATTCTTAAGGACGTTGCCTTAGTGAGTAAGCTACAATATAATTTGCTTTCTGTTTCTCGGCTTATCGATGACTCTTTCGAGGTAAGCTTCAAGAGTAATGCTTGTAGAATCCTTGATTCATCGGGAGAGTTAGTTTTGGATTTCTAGATTTGGGAGAGTCTTTCGTCTGATTTTTACATTTCTTCCGGAGACTCTCTTGGTGTTTGATTATACGAGTCCGTGATCTCTCTTACGGCATAGGAGACTTGGTCACATTGGCTTTGATCATTTGACGAGTTAGCAACCGCGATCTTATTAGTGGTTTGCCCAAACTCAAGATGGTCAAAGACTTAGTTTGCTCTCCCTGCCGACATGGCAAGATGGTTCTTGCTTCTCATCCTCCGATCCACCGTAGTGATGGTGATGCACCAGACAGCTTTTACATATGGACACAATTGGTCCGGCTAGAGTGCGATCGGCGAGGAGGAAGTGGTATGTCCTTGTCATTGTTGATGATTTTTCGAGGTATTCTTGGGTATTTTTCATGGCCTCGAAGGATGAGACTTTTTCTCACTTCAAGGGACTTGTTAGTAGGTTGTCTATTGAGCTCCCGGTGCATTACGAGCTATCTGCGATGATAATGGCCTGAGTTCAAGAACTCCTACTTTGAGAGATTCTGTGTGGAGTCTGGGTTAGAGCATCAGTTCTCCTCTCCATACGTCCTTCAGTAAAATGGCGCAGTGGAAAGGAAGAATAGGACCCTAGTTGAGATGGCCAAGATGATGCTAGACGAGTATAGTACTCCTAGAAAGTTTTGGGCTAAGGCTATAGCTACTGCTTGTCATGTTTCCAATCACGTTTTCTTGAGAGCACATTTGCATCGTACTTCTTATGAGTTGAGGTATGGGCGAAAGCCCAGTGTTTCTCATTTTCGCGTTTTGGGTTGCAAGTGTTTTATCTTGAAGTTTGGTAACCTAGATAAGTTTGAGTCTCGTTCTTCTGATGGTATCTTTCTGGGTTACTCGACTTCCTCCCGTAGCTATAGGGTCTGGAGTTGTGATGCGAATAGGATCATAGAGACCTGTGACGTGACCTTTAATAAGGCTAGCCCAAGAGCTAGACCTGATATTTCAGGCTCTTCTTATCCCTCTGAGACCATCTTTGTAGAGGATGAGGATGATGGAGATGATGGTGTTCCACCTGATCCAGTCTCCTCTACACCTGAGGTGCCTCCTGTTTCCATTTCTGCACCTCAGGAAGATCATCTTTTGCCTTCAGACTCTCCTTCAGCGAGTGGCTCTGTTCCTTCCTCTTCTGCCCAAGAGGTAGAGGCCACTTCTACTTCTGGTCCTCCTCGCCACATTCAATGTTCTCATCCACCTGAGCAAATCATTGGTGATCTGTTTGAGCGGGTGACACGCTCAAAATCAGGCTTATCTTCTTTCTGCCTTCACTCTGCCTTTGTTGCCTCTTTTGAGCCAAAGGATGTTACTCATGCATTATCCGATGAATCATGGATTAATGCTATGCATGAGGAACTGGAAAACTTTGAGAGGAACAAAGTCTGGCAGCTTGTAGAGCCCCATCTGGTCATAATGTCATTGGGACCAAGTGGGTGTTCAAAACAAGCAGAGTGAGGATGGGGTTGTCGTTCACAACAAGGCTAGGCTAGTTGCCTGAGCTTCACTCAAAGTTGAGGTCTTGACTTTGAGGAGACCTTTGCCCTTGTAGCTAGACTAGAGGCGATTAGAATCCTGTTTGCATTCTCTGCATCCCAGGGCTTCAAGCTCTATCAAATGGATGTCAAGAGTACATTCCTCAGTGGCTTCATTGAGGAAGAGGTGTATGTCAAGCAACCTCCAGGATTTGAAAACACCAAATACCCGAACCATGTCTACAAGCTTTCCAAAGCCTTGTATGGACTTAAGCAGGCCCCTAGAGCTTGGTATAAGAGGCTTAAGTCCTATCTTCTCAGACATGGTTTCAAAATGGGTATAGTAGATAAAACTCTATTCATCAGACACCAGGATTCTCATTTCCTTCTCGTCCAGATTTATGTGGACGATATTATCTTTGGTGGCTCGTCTCAGTCTCTTGTGTCTCATTTTTCTGAAGTGATGAGCATAGAATTTGAGATGAGTATGATGGGTGAGTTGAGCTACTTTCTTGGCTTCTAAATCAAGCAGACTCGGGAGGGTACTTTCCTGCACCAAGGTAAGTACACTCGGGACCTCTGAGACGGTTTGATATGTCCGATGGAAAGCCCGTGATGACTCCTATGGCCTGCTAGCGTCCTCGAACCCGATGAGGATGGTGAGCCTGCTGATCAAAAGGAGTTCGGAGCATGATTGGCTCCCTCTTGTATCTTCTTGCCTCATGACGGACATACACTTTCTTTGTGTGTAGTGCGCTCGATTTCGAGCTTCTCCTCGCGTCTCATCGCCATGGCGGTGAAGCGCATCTTCAGTCCTTGAGCTACCATTGATTATGGTATTTGGTACTCTTCTTCTTCTTGTCTATCCCTTAGAGCCTTTTACGATCATGCAGACTTTCTTTGGTCAGAGGATAGATAGGAAGAGCACTTCAGCACTTGCCAATTCATTGGCACTTCTCTTGTTTCTTGGTCATCTAAGAAGCGGTCCGAGTCGCCTGACCCACCTGCGAGGCCGAGTATGTTCTTTGCAGCCGATTCTTTGTAGCAGTGCTCTGGTGAGATCGACCTTCTGGGACTTTGGGTTAGAGATAGGCGTGTTCCACTTTTCTATGATAACACTTCGCTATTTGCATTGCCAAGAACCAGTCAAGACACTCCGGACCAAGCACATTGATATTAGATATCACTTCCTTAGAGACCATGTGGAGAAAGGAGACATAGTGCTTCGGTTTGTGAGAGTGACCACCGGTTGGCGATATCTTTACCAAGCCTTTGGATAGCTCTAGGTTTGTTGCCTTGAGGAGTGAGCTTGGAGTTGTGTGCCCTTACGACCTTCTGTGAGGGGGAGCTGATCTGTATATTATGTATTATATTTTATTTCAGTTTTTCCTGTCTTTTGTATTGCTCTGGGTGCTTATGGGTTTTATTCCTTAAAGTTATGAGTTCACCTCACTTAGACTTCTGGCATGCTTTGCATGGATCTCTCATCTTGTACTTTAAGTTACTATCATGCTTAATTAGCTGTTCTCTCTTTTCTCTAGGTTGAGTTCCCTCACAGTCTTATAAGTCTAGTAGGTGTTGGGCCCCCTGGGTAGACAGGGTCTATGTGCACTCCTTAGTTTAGGATCTAGAGGCAGCTTCCCTATGTTAGTCATTGGGGAAGATGAGAGCGAGTCTGAGCCGTAGTGTTCTCTACCATCTTTTCTATACTCTATAGCCACCCAGTTCGCAGTTTCTTGAGTTCTTCCCTCCATTCTGTATTTCTGGCTTTAATTGAGTTCTTTTCATCCATTCTTGAGCTTAATCTTGCTAATAACTCAATTTAAACCCGATTTGTGTTTAAAATTGAATCACATGTTGAGGGGGAGTTTAAGTATCTGTCTCATGCATTGCATATAGACTTGATTTTTTATTTTATGAGCTTTGTCTATTATGCAAATGATCCATATTTCATTTTATACACCATGCTATATTATGAAGAAAATTACTTGCTTAGATATGTCCAAGTTCATTTATCTTGCTAAGCTTACAAAAATTGAAAAATAAGCGTTAAAAGAAAAACTTGATAAAACATGTTGCTTTTACTTGTTAAGTTTCTTCTCTAGGTGTTTTTGCCATGATTTGTGAAATTCTGGAATTCTCTAGAGTCCCTATAGCAACTTGGGTGCATCTTGTTTGATCCATACTTGAGTCCTTCACCAGCTGAACATTGAAAATGCTAAAATAAAAGTGAAGCAAAATTGACTCTTTTTGTGCGCATTAGACTCAACACCTCACATTCACAAGATGGCTTCTCATTGCACTTGAGATGAACTTGGAATGGGTTGTGTATGACCAAGATCATTCTCTTAAGAGTCTCTCTTGAGATGATCGATTATGGCTTGAGTCAATTGCTTTAAAAAAATGTAAAAAAAACATATGTGGGTAAAGAATGCAAATAATGTCAAACATTTGCACCCAGCTATGTCTTTCAAAGATTCAAAGAAAAATCTGCATACAATAAAAAAAAAGCTCGAAGGACCTTGTGTGCACTTCTAGATTCCCCAAAGTGTTGAGTAGGTTGAACTCTAGGTTTTCCATTTGATCCTTTAAATGGCTTTGCTTCTAGTTTTGAAACTAATGACAAGTGTTGCTCATGTTCAATCATGCTAAAAATGACATGTTTTTCATTAAATCTTGCTAGCAAAATGATTATTTGCACTTGGACATGCCTTAGCTTAGTCTATTTTTGCCATAACTTAGCTTGGTGTCATAACTTGTCTTGTTGGTCACATGGATAATCTTCAAAGCTCCCTTAAGCAGCATTACTTGCATAAAAACAACAAAAAAAGGGGGAGAAAAGAAAATGTCATCTTGATGCCTATATTGCCAAAAGGGGGAGAAATCGTAGAAAAGGCATCATTTTGCATCTTGATTCTTCTTATTTCTTATCATCTTTGTTAATCTTTGCTATATTTCATAGATCATAAGTTGCCAACTTGATCATGTCCTTGATTTTTATTTCTTTGATCAAGTTTGGCTTTGCATTCAAATTGCTTTCTTCTCTTATTCAAACTCAAAACTTATGCCTTTTCATGTGTTTGTCAATATACTCATCAAGGGGGAGATTGAAAGACCATGTAGAGGTCTATCCTTGTGTGTGATGAGTAATTGACAAGAGTTGAGCTTGGTTTGATTTGAAATTGAGTTTGATTTGAAATGGATTTCGATTTGAAACAATTTGAGTGTTGGTTGCTTTTCCTAAGGCTACCCGCTTGGGGCGGTAGCATCGGACCATTGAGAGAAATTATGTTCGATTAATGATTTTGGGATAATCATTGAATATCTTTGTGGGCATTGCTATGTGAAAGGTTTTCCTTGTCTTTGATGATTGTAGGGCGACTGTGCTAGGTCATGGTGAGGCGGAGGATGACCAGGACTAGGCGAGGAGCGTCGGAGGTCCAGACAGTCGGGAGATCGCCGGAAGATGACCGGAGACGGAGTCCGGGCAAGCCAAGAAGATAAGGAAAGGAGATGATGCTAGCTAGATGCCGCGTGGATCAATGAGGGCCGTCGGATTGCGGTCTAGTTGATAGGTTAGCGGGTCTAGGTAGTATGCTTTGAAAACCGTGCAAGAAAACCCGGTATGTGTGTAGGTTTTGGGTTGCCATTGCATGGCTGTGTGAGTGGGTCAATCCTAGCCCTTAGATGAGTGTCCTAGGGTTGAGGGACTCATCCAAGGGTGGTAGGTAGCCCAAGAGTAGTATAAATAGGGGTGGAGGGGTGGCCTCCTCCCCTTGAAGGTTTGAGTTGCTCCTTTGAGCTTTGCCCACATGAAGTGAGGCTTTGTAAACCTTCCCACCAGAAATACAAAGAAATTTCTTTACATTATTGTGAATTTAAATTCCGCATTTACATCATGTCTTTACTTTACGCAATTTAAATTCAGCATTTACGTTACGCATTTACTTTCCCGCAATCTACATTCATGCAATTTGGATTTGCCTCCCCTCCTTCTAAATGCTGATCTTGGATGTTTTGAGTGTGTTCATATGGTTTTACATCTCTTTTGCACTCTTTGATTGAGTAGAGATCATCTTTTCTTTCAAGTTCCAACTCTGTCCAGAACTTGTTTTTCACGCAGCAGTTAGTGTTTGATTTTTAGAAAATATAGAAAAATAATTTTTGAGTGATTCTTATTGGAGATTGTGCGGGACTCCCATATACATCTGTAGAAACATTTTGGAGTTCACTTGATGCACCGTTTGGGCGCCATGAGGTGAAAACCAAGCCCTAAACTCTCTGCTCAAAGTTTCGTGACTATCTATGATCTTTGATTTTTGATGAATTTTCTGTAAGGTATTTTGAAGTGAAATTTGGTGAAGTTCTTTACAACTCATCTTCTCATTGGAAGAAAATTTCTCATAATTTCTTGAGCAGAAGAGACCCACCAAACTCCTGTTCAAATAAAGATAGTTTCTGGAATTTTTGCTTTTGCTTTTCTAAAAGTGGCTTTTATGATTTGAATTGATCTTTTTCTAAAAGCAAGGGTAGATTTGATTCCTTCTTGATTTGGACACTAGACAACTAGAATTGTGACTCAAAAATCCTCACATATTCTATGGAACTCATCCATGCATGCTAGGGGTATACATAGTTGTCTAGTTGTTCGGGTTTTTCACGATTTGCTTTGCGCAATCTTTTCAAGGTTTTAGTTGGAGTATTTTGGGGAAAATTTATTTGAGACCATTCACCCCCCTCTGTTCGCCATCTCGATCCTTCAGTGATGCTTTGATTATTTGATTGTGAATTTGTGATGCTTTGATTATTATCGTTGTGGGCTTGTGGCTGTTAATTATGTGATCATTCGTTGAGTAAGTACTAAATAGTGATATTTATACATATGCTTAGTTTTGTTGCGTTGTTTTAACAGATGGCAGATGTCGACGTAGTGTGGGAGCATGGCGAGAAGGTGGGTGCTGGATTTCGATGCAAGTACTGTCTCAAAGAGAAGAAAGGAGGCGGTGCGACCCGATTCAAGCAGCACCTGGTAGGACGTGGTACGGATGTCATCCATTGTAGTAAAGTTCCAGCAGACATTCGCGAGTACTTTAAGCGTGAGATGGACAGGACGAAGGATAAGAAGAGGGAAAGGAGAGATGAGATGATGAGAAAAGAAGCAGTAGCAACTGGAGATTCCCCACTGAGGCGAAGTGCGTACTCAGAGTACACGGGTGATGCCGATGAGAGGACCAGCTCCAGCATGCCATGGCTGCCTCCAGGGCGGAGGCAGAATTTAGAAGCCGGGCAGGCGGGAGGTACAAGCACGGTGGTGGGAGTGGCACCTCCAGGGGAGGTGGAGATGATCGCGGTCTGATATCCAGGTTGTTTCGCAATTCGTCGCGTCGAGAAAGACAGCCGACGGTGGGAGATTATAACATTAGTTCAGCCCGTGCCCCGGTACAACCAAGGATTGACACCCATCCGTGGACACAGAAGGGGAAGAGTGGGAAGGATGTATTCCATAGCGGGTGGGCGATTTTTTCATCTGCTGGTATCGAGTATGAAGCGAGATAGTCCGTATTTTGTTAGTGCTATACGGGAAACACAAAAATACGGTAAGTGAGATTTCAAATACTCGCCCAGTTGTACGGCGATTCATAGCTAACATTTATGTTTCATTTGCAAGCGAGGGTATCCCGTCCCCGAGTGGACGAGATATAGATGGAAAATATTTAGATGCCAACGAAGCAGAAATTAAGAAAAGCTTTGCAAAGTTCATGAAGGAATGGCCTACATACGGAGTAACAATAATTTGTGATTCTTGGACAGAGCCAACATGCATGAGTATAATAAACTTCATGATTTACTATAATGGCACAATGTTCTTCCATAAATCCGTCGATGCCACCGGTGTCTCCCAGGATGCCTCGTACTTGAAAAAGGTAACTGGTTTTGTTTGTACTCTTCTGAAGTTGAATTAATGCACTCACAATGTAACTATCGTACTTTGTTTTATTTGGTCACGCAAGAAATAGATTCTGTAGTCAATGAGGTGGGTCCGAGAAATGTGGTGCAGATTGTTACGGATAATGGTGCGAACTACAAGAAGGCGTGCAAGCTCATCGCACGGCAGCACCGCAACATAGTGTGGCAGCTTTGTGTGGCTCACACCATTAATTTAGTGCTGAAGGAGATTGGAGAGTTCCCAGATCACACCGTGGCCATCGAGAGTGCAAGGAAAATCTCTCGATGGATATACAACCGTTCCAAGATACATACTATGATAAAAAAGTATATTAGAGGCAAGTTGGTCAAGTGGAATTCAACTCGGTTCGGCACTAACTACATGTTCTTGGATAGTTTCCTTCATCGCAAGGACAAGTTCATGCAATGGATGGTTGCCGACGAATTTCTACACTCTTGCTTTCTTGATACCACCGAGGGGAGGTACGTGTATGGCTGCCTCTCAAGCTTGGAATGGTGGGATAATCTTCAATCTGTTGTGAAGGCAGTGGAACCATTGTACACCTTCTTGCGATTCGCTGATCAGGATAGAGTGCCCACATTGAGCGAGACGATCCTACGGTATACCATAGTGCGGCAGGAGTATGAAAGTTTGTTCCATGGGTCACCATCAATAAGAGACATGTACATGGATGTGGTGGACCGACGAATGAACGGCTTAACGCGCGACACTTATATGAATGCTGGTAATATATTCTTTCCTGCAACATATTACATTGCAATTGTACATATATATTGTACTTGCACTGACATGCTTCGTTTCACATCATACAGCTGCCGCCTTAAACCCGCGGACTGCCTACGCTTACGGAACGACCAACACCTTCTTGCCAAATCTCCGGGATGCCTTCGAAGCGCTTGCTGATGATACTGATAACGCCGCGCAAGCTCTTCATGACGCCGATATGTTCAGAAGGAAACTTGGATCGTTCTCAACACCTCTAGCTGCAAGGATGGCAGTAGATGGCAAAACATCCCCTGGTACACCTTCTTGCATCGTCTCAAATGTAATAGTAATCTCGTCAGTACTAACTATTTTGTTCGTTAATTTGCAGCACATTGGTGGGATGTGTTTGGATCGGACACACCCACCCTTGGACGGTTGTCAGACGCCTCGTGTCTGTCAATGCGGGTCTTCTAGCGGTTGTGAGCGCAACTGGAGTACATTTGCCTTCATCCACACAAAAGTCCGCAATCGTCTATCATACAAGAAGCTACATAAGCTGGTGTACGTCAACTACAACTTTCATCTTCGAATTCAAGCTGCAGAAACTCAAAAGCGTTCAGATGAAGACGATCCATTCCAGCGGCTTATGGAGTTAACAATATGCGACGACACAAACCCGATCTGACAGTGGATGGAGAAAGGAAGATCCAACGGTGAACCATTACTTGATGAGGAGGATATAGAGAGTGACACTCCTCTTCCATCATAGCTTACCACAGATCTGGTTCATCCAACTGAGCTAAGAAAGGACACGGGGGCTGCAACCATCTCCGAATGGGCAGAAAAGACAGTCGAGGACACTCATACAGGGAAGGGGAGGCACCAATCAGTCTCGAGAAGGGATACAACAAAAAAAAGAGCTTCCTCTGTAGGTGAAACCCATTATGTAAGGAGTGATGACTCTACTGAGGAGGGGGATAGTCGGAGCCCAACATACCAAGAGTCCAATGATAGCAGCTCCAAGACAGACACCGATGGCGGTGGCAATGGCGATGAAAATACCCCTAGACCTACCACGCTCCAATCAGAAGAGCCTCAGCCCATCGAATTTACAGGGGAGTCGCACTTCACTCATGCGACACAAGATAGAGATCATGGCGCTCCTCGATCACAAAGGACAACCGTTAAGGGAAAGGGAAAGGCCGCACAAGCACCACAGGATAGCTGTGCACCACAGGACAACTATAGTTCCTATGGCGTCGCTGAGACGCAAGGGAGCTATAGCTCATATATATAGCAGCTATGACTACGCCATCCCCGATGCTCATGCACAACCTCCCACGCAATGGGTCTATGAGTGGCAGGACCCTAACTTTTATGCCATGTTGTATCAACAATGGCAAACGACAAGCATATGGACGGGGCAAAGCTGGCACGATTACAAGGCGGAGTTGCAAGTTACATGAGGATTGTCCTTGATGTCCACCGAGGAATACAACGCGGCCAACCAAGTGTTCACGCAACAATACTAACCGTAGCACCAAAGGTAATATTTCATTTGCATATTTTATTTCATTGCAACTTGATATTATACTAATATAGCGTCCATACAGGTCCAACATGGCATTTGTGCGAGAACGACGATGAAAATATGCCGACCTTACAACATCAAATGGAAGGTATGTAAATGTAAATGGTATTGATATTTCGATGCCTATTTTTTGCACTTATTAAATCAATATGTGGTTGTTATTGAAATGAAAGGTTTTTTGTTCACATATTATTGCTAAATTTTGTACTAACATTCCGTTCATGTAGGTCTAACATGGTATTTTTGTGACAATACAACAATGACGAAGCTATGCCTACTTAACAACTTCAATTGAAAGGTATTATAACGTAAATGGTGTTGACAATTGAATGGTAATGAAATTGCGCATGATTTTGCTACGTGGTTATGTAAATATGTATCTTTGCACTTGTGTGATTGTAATATTGCAATGAAAGATTATTTATTGACATATTATTGTGAAATGTCTAATTTACAACTTCGAAATGTCTAAAATATAGCAAAGATCATGTCGATTTTTTTTCAAATTTAGGAGAGATCATTCTGGAGTTTTTTCATGTCTTCACATACCTTATTTATATATTTATTATATTTTTACTAAAATTTAGCCTTTCCAGTATTTTAACAAATTTTACCAGATTATTTTTACATTTTCCCTATTTTTGGTGATTTTTCCCCATTTTCTCGGTTTTTGCGGTTTTTACTCTCATTTTTCGTGATTTTTCGCCGAAACCGCTCGGTTTTTCACCCAAACCGAGCGGTTTACCGCGAAAACCGAGTGGTTTTTCTCCAAAAACCGCGGTTTTCTCGCGTGAGTTTGACCCGAATTCAAATTTATTTGAAAATACAAACCGTTCGGTTTTTCGCGGTTTTCGCGTGGTTTTTCGCGAAAACCGCTACCTCCGGGAGAGCAAAACCGTCCACGAAACGAAAATGCAAACCCTGCCCGGTTCCCTCACCCCGATCTTGATAGAGTATCGACGGTTGGAAGTCTGCGTGGCGGCGCATCGTGAACCCCGAGGCCCTTATCGAGACGGTTGGTGTCTCCAACCCAGATCGATGAACCCTCATCGATCTTGGTTGGTTTCTCCAACCCAGATCGATGTGTTGTATATAATATATATATATATATGTATATGTATATATATGTATATATATGTGTGTGTGTGTGTGTCCACTAGCTATTATATATATATGTGTCTGTTAAATCACAACTAATTAAAGCACATATAATCAATCATGCACATCTGACTAATAATTAAATCACTGAACATTGTAACGACCCCCATTTTTACATAAATGCAAAAATGAAAATCTCATGTGCACACAGTACTAGTCCCTGGATCAGTAGCTAGTACGCACATTTACAACAATTGGAATCACAGCCAAATATTATATTAATTAAGCGGAAACTAGTAAACATATAAATCTTACAACTCAGAGTATAAGGCGGCAAAAGAAGCAAAGCCTGGTAGTGTGTCCATCCATCCCGCAGGCAACTGACGAGGCATAAATCCCTAGAAAAGATCGCTTTAATGAAGATCCCGCAACCTGCGATGAACAAAACTTCGAAGCTTCGCTGACTAATCCACCTAAAACAACAAATTAAGTAAGGGTGAGTACTTTCGTACTCCGCAAGACTTAAGGTGGTATTTGCAAATGCATAAGTGTAGGCCAAATCAAAGGAGGCTACTACAGTTAATTTGCATAAAGCGAAATGGAATTTGTAAATCAAGTTATTTGCAAACGGAATTTATAAGAGCAAGTTTGATATGAGATAAGTAAAGCATAGTAACACTCACAGTCCTCCATGACGTGAGCGACGAACATTCCATATCCTGAAATCCATCAATGTCGGCCCTTGGACATAAAGCACAGTTGCAAAACAAATGATATCAACCCTTTTGAAAATAATAAAACATCTGACATTGGAATGACTTCACCAAGTGCCCATGACCGGGGGCGCGGCTAATCGATTAGATTTATACTCTGCAGAGGTGTACAACTTTACCCACAAGGAATGATCAACCTTTTTGCGAGAACATTTCGACACACGCCTCCAATAGATGTGTGCCTGCCAGGCCATCATACATAGCCGTTACATTACCTAGACATGACTTCGATCCAGCCCGGGATGTTAATCCCCGTCAGAGGAACAGAAACACACACATGACGTGGTCCCTTTCACGTATACCCAACACACACACCGTTTCTATTCATGGCAAGACATACACCGTTGCAATGGAAAGTAGAAACTTCCTTCAAGCAGACCAAACTGGAATGCCTGTGCAAGCTCCCGCCTACCAAAGAGCAAAGCCATGTCTAAATAACTTAATAGGCTAAGGCTACCCCATAAATAGCCCTCGTGGTTGCATGGAAATCTTGGATCAATAACGTCCCATTGCTCGGTCCTTAATCCGACACGGGCAATACTTCACCCTACACTACGTGCAAGACCCTTATTGCACTTCCGGCTATTGCCAATAATCACCCGCGTCAAAATCATAGTTTTATTTTGGGTTTTTAATCAAAATACCAGCAACCAACAGTGCCATTTCCAAGGTTTTTAGGAAACAATTTTGATCTGATTATCTGCTTTATTAATTCTAAAGCATGGCTAAGTATGGATAATATGAACGCATATACCCATGATGACATTAAGTAATGCCTGTCCTCAATCTAGGGTTACCAAGGTTCACATGTTCATAATTATCAAAGAAGGTTCATGAGATAACAGGTATAACTACCAGCACCACAAAATAGCAAGTTTACAGAAAGTAAACGCATGCATAAATTGGTTTAGTAAAACAAAAGAAAATTTAATACTGGGATCAATATGATCAAAGGGGTGCTTGCCTTGCTTAATCACTGTTTACGATGATGACGGAATCGAAGATGATAAAAGCGACGGCGGAATCAACAGCGTCAGGTTCTACACGTCGATCAACGGAAACATAGCGAATAACTAACTTTAACGAGGGCAAAAAGAAAATAGATAGAAAGAACAAATAAAGACTTCAAGATGCAAAAATTGTTTAGATTAATAGAATTAATCATTAGTGGCAAGGTTCATTGATTCTAATATTCATAATATGGGTTTTTGGCAACTTTATCACTTAGGGGTTTTGCTCTATTAGGATTCAGATTCAAAGCAAGATTTAATTAATATTCTAGTTATAAAAAGCTAACTTATGGTTTTAGGCTACTAGCATTATTTACATGATATTTGAGAAGGTCCTGGTGATACAAATTTCTTAATCATTAATTTCCCATTTAAACTCCAGGTTCATTCATTCATATTATGGTCTAAAGTAATGTGATTACTTAGGGTTATTAAGCTATTAAGATTAATATACAAATCATGTTGAATCAAGATTCTTTCTTCGGATTATGATAGCATGAACTTTGTAGTGTGTTTCTAAATTAGTTTTATAAGTTTTAGTATTTAGATAGTTATTTTATTTGCAGTTGAAATAGTCTAAATGATCATGTTTGTAACCTTAAATCAGCTAAGATTCAAACTTAATTTCCAACTACACTATATATGATTCTTGATTCATTTTTTAGGTATTAGCATGGGATAACCCTAAGGGGTATTTTAAATCTGGTTCCACATTAATCTGGTGTTGGCCGTGATAGTTTATACGCATGCGAAAGAATAAAGTCTTTTATAAACTTAATTTAAATTAGTTACTTTTGTCATTCATTGGATTCTTATACTTAAGAATATGTTAAGATTGGCTCTACTTATTCTGCTACTTAACTCATGATGCCATACACAAATATATATAGTTCAATCACTCAAATATGTGTATTTCAGCAAATGGGGTTTGGACATAATTTAAAACCTTATTTCAACAGCTTTGCTGATTCATATGGTTTGATTTATCAGGGATCTAGTTCTTCATGATTCATGCCCTTATCCTTCATTATATCCACACACACACACACACACACACACACACACACACACACATATATATATATATATATATATATATATATATATGTATATTTATGCATATTCTTCTTTATAGACAAGGTTGGTAATCTTTAAGCATATTAAGTTAGTGCACATATGAAATTCACTGAAACATTTCAATAGTGATAAGTCACTTAGTTTGATACACATTCATTCTTTAATTATTTCAGCACATCAAGATGACCTACTGCCATCCTAAAATTTGGAGATCCATTTTACCTATCTTGAATTTCTTTTGGATGAATCATGTATTTTGAATGTTTATTGCATTACAATTAATCTTTATTATAAAAAGATACAAAAAAAGTTGAAATGTAAATATTTTTATATATTTGAGTTTCTGGAGGTGTAAAGATTTCAGCAAAATTAGTTTTATTTCATTTTAAGTTTATTTGTAAATTTTTATGTATAGTGCATATTTGGCCCTTTAATTTAAATTTTGCATTTCAAATTCATCTATTACTGTTTTTTCAAAATATTTTATATATTCTGAAAGTACTTTATTTTACATGAATTTAGGAATTTATTTCATCTCATTTGGATTGAAAATGCGAAAGATATTCATGATTGAATATTTATCCGGTTGGAACAGTGTATTTAAAAAAATGAAATGCGCTTTTGTATCAGAGGAAGCGGCTTTTTACCAAATGCATTGGAGACTCTTGGCGTCACTGACTGGTGGGGTCCGCGCGATAGACACAGAGAACAGGGCTCCGACTAAGGGATGGCGGCGATGACACTCCGGTGATCTTCCGGTGACGACGAGGGCACGAGGAAAGAGAGCGAGGCGATGCGCACCCCGGAGTGGAGCCGATTCGGCTGGAGAAGGTCGGAGGTGAGTTGCAGCCGAGGAGGGGCGGCGGCACTAATGGCGGACCGGTGGAGAGCAAGAATCAGTGCATGGGAGCTCGAATGGGTAACGGCTTGAGCATCCACGGGTTCCAGGGACTCTGTTTTGGTATCTCTTCTGACCGGAGAGTGGCTGAGGAGCTCCGCCACTGTAGCGACCCCCATTTTTACACGAAATGCAAAAATGGAAATCTAATGTGCTTGCAGTACTAGTCCCTGGATCAGTAGCTAGCACGCACATTTCAACAAATGGAATCACAACCATACAACATAATAATTAAGCGGAAACGATTAATTATATAATTATTACAATTCAGAGAATGCGCTGAGAAAAGAAGCAATAACCGGTAGTTTGCCCAAGCGAACCCGCGAACAGCGACCCGAGCATAAACTTCAGATAGAACACGACAAAGAGGAACCCGCAACCTGCGACGAACGAACTTCTAAGCTTCGCTTTATAAACCACCTACAATATAATTAGGCAAGGGTGAGTATTTTACATACTCAGCAAGACTTGAGCAACACCTACAATACATGCAGGCCATTTCAAAGGAGGCTATTACAGTTAATTTGCATAAAGCGAATTTGAATTTGGAAACCAAGTTATTTGCAATCGGAATTTAAAAGAGCAAGATTAATTGATAGCAAATAAGTAAAGCATAAATAACACTCACCGTCCTCCACGACGTGAGCGACGAATCAATCATTGCCATCGCATGGCATATATCCAGTTCTTTGCCCACACAAGGCACAACAGCTGATACCAATACTTGCCCACACAGGGTATAGCATTGGGTCATCTGTGGGGTAAGCTAACTTATAAAATAAACCCTTTTGGAAACAATAAAACATTTAACATGTGCAAGTTCACCAAGACACCCATGATCGCGGGTACGGCTAATCAATTAGATTTAACTCTGCAGAGGTGTACAACTGTACCCACAAGGAATGATCAACTTTTGCCCGACACACTTCCTTAGGTGTGACGTCAAGAAGACCATACATAGCCATTAAATTCCTAGACAAGGCTTTACACCAGCCCAGGACGTTAACCCCCGCCGTAGAACTAGAAACACACACCCAAGCCGTGGATCCACTTTCACACACAACACAACGTTTCTAAACACGGCGTATGCATACACGCTGCATTAGCAAGTAGAAACCCGTCGAGCGAGACCAAACGGGAATCTGTGCAAGCTCCCGCCTACCAATGAGCAAAGCCATGTCTAAACAATTTAATAGGCTAAGACTAACCCATCCTCACCCTCGTGGTTTGTACGGATTTTCTTGGATCATACAACACGATGTTCGGTCCTTAGTTGTGACACGGGCGACACTTCACCCTACACTACGTGCAATTACTTCTGCACAACCGGCTATTGCCAAATAATCGCCCGCATCAAAGCATAGTTTCATTTTGGGTTTTTAATCAAAGTACCCACCACCAACAGTGACATTTTCAATGTTTTCAGGAAACAATTATTGAGTTGATCATGTACATTATTGATTCTAAAGCATGACTAAGCATGAATAAAATGAACGCATATACCCAAGATGACATTAAGTAATGCCTATCCTCATTCTATGGTTATCAAGGTTCACAAATTCATAATCATCAAAAGAGATTCATGTGCCATCAGGTATAACTACCAAAACCACAAGATAGCAATTTACATAAAGTAAACGCATGCATAAAACAATTTGATGCACAAAAGGAATATAAAATAATGGGATCAATATGGTCAAAGGAAGCTTGTCTTGCTTAATTGACGCTTACGACAAAGACGAGGATTGCGGTTGACGACGATGACGATGGAAACTAGAGACGCCGGTTCTACACGTCGATCGACGGAAAATAAAGCAAACAAAAGACTTCAATAAGGCAAAAGAGAATAGATAGAAAGAACAAGTAAAATTCTTCACAAGAAACATGGATTGCTCTTCATGAAATTATTAATCTTATTTTACAAATTCCAGATGCAACGATTGATTGGATTAATAGAATTAAGCATTAGTTGCAAGGTTTCATTGATTTACTATTCACAACATGAGCTCGACAATCTTAATATTTGCGGGTTTTGCTCTATTAGGATTGATTCAAAACAATATTGATTTAAACTTTTGGTTACTAATGGCTGACCTCTATGACTCATATACATCAGATAGGAATATATGAGCAAAAGAGCACACCTGAAGACATGCAGGCATACATATGCTCAATTGCATTGTGGCTTTTAAGCACATGAGCGCTTAGGGTTGTTTGGCTATTAGGATTTGTATGCAAAACATGATGAAATATGGTTATTTCTTCATATTAAGATGATTTATACTTTGTATAACAATCCTAAGCTGATTCCATAAATTTTAGGCCTTAGCTGATACATTATAATCATTGCCGAAAAGGCTTAAGTGGCATTGTTAAATTGACGCTATTCGGAATCGACAGGAAGGTGAAACAAAAGGTTATCACTTAAGGGTTTTGAGCTAATAAGAAGAATAGGCAAATCTCGATAAAATGAGATTATCTTTTTATAACAGGGTAGTCTACATTTTGAAGAACATTACTAAACTAGTTCCATAAGTTTTAGGATTTTGGACGAGACTATAATCTTATCGCTAAAATGGTTCACGCTATACTTAAAGACTACACTATTCCAAATCGGCAAGAAAGGGGACATGACAGATTAATGATTAAGGGTTTTGGACCAGCTAGATTTAAATGGAAAGCATACTGAAATTAAGATATTTTTGTAGAATATCGTAGTATGGACTTTGTACAACACTACTAAACTGATTTTACTGATTTTAGTATTTGGACGAGTTATTTTATCTACTGTTGAAATAGACTAAATGACCACATCTGAAACTTTAAATCGGCCAACTTGATATTGTGATTGCAACTACAATATACATGATCTTTGATTCATTTTTCAGACGTTAGCAGGTAGTAATCCTAGAATTGTTTTAAAGTTGGTTTGGCATTATTTTAGCTTCAATTGCAATAGATTATCTACTTAATCATGGTTACAATTAACGTTTCCTTTCATTAAAAGAATGCAACTTAAATCTTGTCTTAAACATTTTTGCCTACATGGATCCTTACTGTTTTTAGGAACTTGATATAAATTACATTATCAATTTGTGAGACATCATGCTATTATTTTGCTAATGGCCATAACAGGGTTCATTAAAGATGGCAAAGCAAACAATACCAACTTAATTCAACAATTGAGCATTTTCACATGTTTGAGTTTATTATGATCAGGACACATGTAAATTGATTTAATAATTTCTGGAATTACATTTCCTTGAATATAACAACATCCATAATAATGCTTATTCCTAAATTTAACTCTACTAATTGTTTTGTGACTCAAGAATTAAGTATTTTGTATATTTGGATACAACCTGAATTCTAAAACCTCATGAATATTGATTTCATCATTTCATGGTTTATTATACACAAAATCTCATTAACAACCATATTAACACCATAGTCAATGTTTAGTCTGAATAATAGTCCTGTACTCCAAACATTAAATCTTTTTATATATTTAGATTCATCCCGGTTTTTGATGATTACACAAATTTATTTTGCTGGAATTAACTCAATATTTCACAAGATATTCAAAGATCAATTTATCAGCTAGTTGAAAGTAGCTAAGAAATTAAAATACGCTTTTCCAATGAGGAAGCGCCTACTGGCTCAGTCATCTTCTTCCCCAGGCGCCTGACTTGCTGACCCCATTGCGCAGAGACACAGAAGCAGGGCTTCGGCTAGGGCTTCACGGCGAGGGTCTTCCGGCAACTTTCCGGTGAGGGCGACGGCACCAGGAGGTAGGGCTCGGCGAGGCGCATCCGGGGACGAAGTCGATTCGTCAGAAGAGGCAGCAGGGTGGTGCGCAGCCGAGGTTGGGCGGCGACGGCAATGGCGGCATGTGGAGGAAGAAGAACAGGGTGTTAGGGTTGAAATCGGTGGCACATTAAGCATCAAGGGACACTAGTGGTTCCGTTTTCGAGGTTCACCTGAAGGGAGAAGGCCGGAGGAGCTCCGCCCACGGCGGCCGGACTTGGGGAAGAAGGGGCGCACGGGAGCAGCAGGATTCCGCATGGAAGAAGATGAATGTTGTTGGGGGGATTTGATCAGCAATGCCTGGTGATGCTCTAGCTTGAACGGATTTGAGAATGGTTGGCTTAATCAGAGGAATCGCAGCCGGCTTTGAGCTCCAGAGCTTTGGTTATGGCGAGAATGGGAGGATTTCTGACTGGCTTGAGGAGGAAAGAGAAGTAGTGGAGGAGGAAGTGGAGCACTACCTCTGGTGGTTTTTCCAAGGTGCAATGTATGGTAGTGGCGTGATGACTGAGGCAAAGACTTGAGCTTGCTCGCATCGATCTGCTCTATGGGAAACTCATTTCGATCACGAGGCGGGAGGAACGAGGTCGACGAGTGGGGTTCTGAGGCTTGCGGTCCACCGGTCGATGAAGGAGATGACCAAAAGGATTAAGCCCGGCTTGGTGGTTCTAGTGCTCGATTTTTATTCTTTGTCAACTGGGAGTGATAATCTTCTGTACAATTTGAAACTAAATTACCTTACGGTTAATAAATGAAAATTCTGACACTGTTAATTGCCCTTAATTCCCATTTCGGATTTTGATTTATTTAAGGGTGTAAATGGTAATTTTTCTCTCTTTTTGCTTTTATCATTTTCCATTTACTAATTCTATTTGTTGGATTTCCATACAACACAAATATCCAATAAAATTCAAATAAGAACCAACAATGCTAAGAAAACTCAAAAACATTTATTTTCAAATTAAAAATATTTATTTTCACTTTATTGAATTTTTGGGATGTTACAGCCACCGTGCGCCGGTTTTGGGGAAGATGAGCAGTAGGCGGCGGCTTGTTTTTACATGGGGGAGCTCAAATGTTTTTGAGGGGTATTGATCGTTAGAAGCTGTAGATGATGTATCTGAAAGTAATTTGAAATTGGATCCCTATTTTAGCCGAATTGAATCTGGCTTTGAGCTTGGAAGCTCCCTGGCAATGGTGGAAGTGCAAGGAATTCTGGCGTTTCGGTTGAGCAAGGAAAGGGAAGGATGAGAGGGAATGAAAACATAGCTTAGGCGATCCTTTGGGGCTATTTATAGGCAAGGGAAAAAGGATTAGTTCACGCTCAGGTTTGCTTGGTCTCAGCCGAAGCCTTCACCAGGTGCGACAAGGATGAACACCGGTGGCTCAGGTAGGCACAGGGGAGTAGGCATCCTTGTGGCAGTCTCCGATTGCTTGGGCGGTGCTCTGGTACGCAGGGGCAGGTGAGCTGGTCAGGGAAGGCGTGAGAGAGCGCGAAGATCAGAGCGAGCTTCGCTCGGGAGAGGAAGAAGAGGGAGAAGCCAGGCGCAAGGAGTCTGACCGGTGGGGTCAGGTCCCACTGGCAGCGAGAGAAACGAGCCGTGCCAAATGCTAGCGAAGCGCAGAGTACAGTAACCCGGGCCCACTCACAAGTGAAGGAAGGCAACCGACTTAAGGAGTCAACCAATTGGGTTCTCTGAATTCACATTAATTGTCCTATCAACCCTTGCTGAAGATTTTTCATACTTTTTGTGTAGTCTCTTCTAGAAGTAGATGATCTCCAGTAAAAAGTTTAGATTGAAATAACTTTTAAATTATTTACTAAAATTCTAACACTGCACAATGCACATAATTTTAAATTTCTGTTTTTGATTTATCAGATAATTAAAATATTTTTAAACTTTTTGAAACTTTGTTTTCAAATTATTTTGAGCTAAGTGTTCTTATGTAAAATTTTCAGCTCAAAATATTTCTCCATTATTTTCTCAAAATTCTGATATTTCATTTTATAACTTTTTCTAGTTTCTGTATTTGAATTTTTTGGAGGCCTATCCAACCTGTTAAATTCTTGATATTTTTAACAAAGGTAAATACTGTGAAAAGGGTTCTTTGGTAATTTTCTCAGCTTCAGATAAACTCTTAATATTTTTCATTAATTTGGATAATACACTGTTTCTAGTCAAGTTTGTCTTTTTCGTCATTAATACTATTTTTACCACGCAGTAAAAATGAAAGTTACCAGGTAAAAAGTTTACCTGAGGGTTAAAAATCCAAATATAATTTTTTTAAGATTTTATTTTTATCTTTTTACCATTATCCATTCATTAATTTTCTTTATTGATTTTTCGTGCAATGCAAAACTCCAAAGGAAATCCAAATAAAACCAATAATGTCAAGAAAACTCAGAAATAATAATATTCAAATTCAAAATGTACATTTCTATTTTACTGTATTTTTCGGGATGTTACAAGCATTCAATAACAAATTTAATTATAACTAATGTATTACAATATGTACACATATTAGTTCTTCTGTTCATCGATCGGGATCACAGAATATTCATTAACAACTTTAATTACAACTTTAGTCTTTTTTTTCCTTCTGTTCATCGGGATCTTTTACGTGCATCACTATTGCTAGCCGTCGACCCCGACAATTCACCGGTCCTTATCAAAGGGCCCAACCTATTTACATTTGGTTCGTGAAACTCGCCTTTCGGATTTATGACCTTATCGTAAATGAAGCCAACGAGTTGTTCTTGGATTGCTCTCACTCGCACCGGTGAGAGTTCCGAACCTTGTTCAGCCAAATATTGAGGCACCTATCATTAAGTTATTAACTAATCAATCCTTGAATTTGTACAAGATATAAGGAGTACCTAGACATCATTAAAGCTAGTAATTATATTTACTCCCGCCTTGTCGCCTTTTAGCATGCAGTTAGCAACTCCGGTTTGGGTGTGCATAAACTCACATACACTACTACAGCGAGGCTTATATCAGACGCACGATCAGAGACGGTTTTGAAAAACCGTCTCGATATGGAACTATCCTGACGGTTATGTACTCAAACCGTCGATGTAGATATCACTGACGGTTTTATATTACGGTAAATGCGTGATGTAAGAAATATCACAGATGGTTTCTAAATATAACCGCTCGTGATGGCTAAGATACTCATTACAAAGCGGTTTCTAAGTAAAACCGTCAGGAAATCACGACGGTTATATAACACAACCAAATGTAATATCTACGATAGTCATTACGCATCGTTATATTTAGAAACCGTCTGTGATATTTCTTACATCACAGACGGTTGTAATATAAAACCGTCTGTGATATCTCACGCCTCCAGCCACTTCGTTTATAGGGTTTCGGTTTCTATCCTGAGACTGGCTATGGAAGTGAGGCGATTTTGTGGAAGAAGACCATTTTGAAGGGTGATATTAGTCAGAAGGTCATCGATCCCGAAGGACTAGATGCTCTTTAGTACTGGTTCAATAGTTACTGGGCTACGAGGGCTCTTTAGTACCGGTTCAAGGCACCAACCGGTACTGATGATGTTACATCAGTACTGGTTCGTGTAATGAACCGGTACTAAAGAGCCAGGCCTTATTAGTACCGGTTGGAGGCACCAACCAGTTCTGATGTAACATCATCAGTAGCGGTTGGTGCCTCCAACCGGTACTAATAAGGCCTGGCTCTTTAGTTTGAAAGAATTGTAATTATCTCTCCTGCCTTCTAATTTGAAAGAATTGAAATTAAATAATATTACATTTGAAATAATTGGAACTAATATTCCATTTACAATAATCGAAAAGAATGGCCGAAACAGATTAAAAACTTTGGAGGCCGTTTTGAGGCCCTAAACGACGTTTTTTTGGAATTCCGTCGCCGCGCATGCACTCGCACAAACCATCAGGATCTGACCATCTGATTCGGGTTCTACTTTTCATTATCTTTCAAACGAGCCAAAGAACGCCCCGATCGGAGTTACGAGTCAAAAGTTATGACTATTTTAACAAAAGTGCTCGGATTTCTTATTTGCAAATAAGAATCAATGTTCAAAAGAATATAATCGGAGAGCTCATCGTGTGATCATTCCGAAAAGCTCAAGAACACCAAAATCGAAGGTACGAGTCAAAAGTTATGGTGTTTTTAAAAGTTCTGTGAATAGTAATAGCACATATATTGCAAGCATAATTAATAGTCAAAAGTATGGAAAATAAATTTGAAAGTTTTAACTTTTGCTAATTACCTATATAGTTTGCTAATTACCTCTATAGTTTGCTAATTTGAAATAATTAAAAATCAGTGTTCGGGTACTTCACTGGGTTAAGAGGAGGAGGGATGTATTATATATCAGATGTCATCATACCACCACTGAAGTACCGAATCTTATAAGAGCTCTGAAGTTAAGTGTGCTTGAAGGAGAGTAGTAATAGGATGGGTGACCTCCTGGGAAATGAAGTCCTTGTGTGACATTAAAAATGTCCGATGAACAGGAAAGCTAATATGTGTACAGATAATACATTAGTTGATAATTAAATATCACAGACGGTTTATTAATAGAACCGTCTGTGATATATATTTTCTCAGACGAGTGGAAAACCGTCTCTGATGATCTCCTTCATCACAGACCTATTGTTACTGACGGTTCACAAAACCGTCTGTGATGATGATTTCTGTAGTAGTGATAAATAGTAGTTGCATAAATTGTTGCCCGGCGGCCGACTCAAGATCTGCGGTGAAAAAAGTTGAAAGCATGAAATGGATGTAAGGAAATTAAGTTAGCTAACTAAAAAGCTAATGATATACGTATGAGAGGCAATTGTAATATCAAATTTCTCTTTGAATACGCCCCTGTTTTTAGCACGAAACTGTGCGAATGCACTACACATGTGATTATGAATTGTACATGATTAGAATTTGTTTGAAATGGAAGGACATAGAACTAGTACAATAATGAAAGGAACAAGAATTAATACCGGTTGAGCATGTCGATAAAGTTTTGAAACTTTTTAACTGGTTTCCTTCTCGAGTCCATAATTGTGATCAGGCTACGATCTAGCTCGATCATAAGAAGAATCCAGTGAAAACTATACATATATATGTCAATGTAGATAACTAATTAGTTTTAACATCGTGTTATGAAAAAAGAGTAGAACGAGGCGGTACGAAAACACGTACTCAAATGCGTAGGGTAGATATATCTTTGACTTATATTTTTATCCCATTGGCGCATTGTATATGTTAGTCTCTGTTTCGCTTGGGTAGTCTGTAACAGTTGTCTCATTGATAACTACTGGGTCCATGAAGCCTATGTCAAAAATACGATCACTTCGGCATCTTTGTATCTCCATTCTACATAAGAAGAAATTAGTTAGACTTACAAGTTAGTATAGCACAAGGGCGCGCATGATAGTTTTTTGTAAATAAGACACTTACAGAGTCCAGCAACCCAGCATGGCCGCGGCGAGGGCGTCTGTCTAGTATAGATCATACATGACGTTCCATTCAACATAAAATTCACCGCCTCGCGGAAAAATCTAATTCCTTGTACTTGACAGCGAACAAATCTAGACCATGCTTGGCCGCGACCAAGTACCATTCATGGAATTACCGCATCTTTGTTGTTAGCTGGAGCAACTCCTTACGCCTGACCAATGATGTGCCCGGTGTAAATGGCCATCTTACTTGGGCATACACAATTTTCGCCGTGCCTAATACTTGATTTGCGTCAAGTCCAGTTTCATCGAAAAATTTTAGCATCTCCTTGGCCTTCTCGTCAGCTGACGTCCTCTCCTCTGACTTCTTCTTGTTGTGGCATTCCTTAGTCAATGTGCGCTCCTAGTTTGATAAGCGAGGTATTTCTTTTTGATCCTTCAAAGTTTTAGTAGCCCTCAAGCCTTTGTGAAATTCTTTTGTGCCGGGTTGAACCTTCTTCTCTAGTGATTTGGGTCTAAAAAATTTAGTTACCTCACCTTGTACTATCTTATTGGTCTCCTCCTCGGTCATATCATACGCCTGCTTTGGAAGTGGAGCCAGCTTCTTGGATTGGGTGGAGGACCCCGTCTTCTTGGGAGCTGCTGGCCAAGCTAGCTTGTTTGTCTTGGTCGGCGCCTTCTTGGAAGGAGACGGGCTTCTTTTGGAGCTTATGTGTGCGGGAGGTGGTATAGGAGTCGACGCCTTCTTGGGAGGAGACGGCTTCTTCTGGGGCTTATGTGTGCGGGAGGTGGTGTAGGAGTCGACGCCTTCTTGGGAGGAGATAGGCTTCTTCCGGGGTTTATGTGTGCGGAAGGTGGTGTAGGAGTCAGGCTTCTTCGCAGAGAGGACATGTCCATGTTATCTCAAAAAATTATGTACCGTTTGCGCCACAAGATGAAATTGTGTACCGCCTCTCCTAACTTTGTAGTCCCGTCACCTTCGGGAATTTCAAGGTCAAGGTCCTCGTACCCTAGGAAAACCTCCTCCACCGAGACCTTGGAGTAGCCTGACGGTATCTGTTGGCCATGGATGAGCTACCCTGGCTCCACTGGGTGAGCCATGCCGTAGGCCGCCTTGAAGGAGAGGTTTCGCGTTTGGACGTGCAGCTCACAAGGTGTCCACTGCCTAATGTCGTATACGGGATAGTGGTCCAAATCCGCTTCGGGCAGGCCACTGGAAGCGCAGCTGCTCCGCTGCACGGAGGGGCTGATGATGTTAGGATTTCTTGGAGGTTCCTGGCCCGTCTCCCACTGTTGGCTCAAGGCTAACTGCACCTCTCTTCGGATCTCTTCTTGCACACTAAGTTGTTGTGTCTGTTGAGCCTTGCTTCTCACCAGACCTGAGAGAAACCAACCTTCCACGGGACGACGCCAACACCTCATGTACGTCCAGGGTGCTCTGGGTTTTGTAGGGCCCTTGTTAGCTCGTTGTTCTCTCTGTTTGGCACGAAGGTGCCCTAGGAAGACTCCTCGATCGACTGTACAAACCTTCTGGCCACATCTCGCAGCACCTCCCCAAACACCGCATTGCCTTCATCGTCAAGGCTACCGCCATGACTATAGAACCAATGCCTTGCTCTATCGGGCCATTCCATTGTTACGGGTGCGACACCCTTCACTATCAGGTCCTGTTGCCTCTTCTCTCATTTGGGTATTGCTTGGCGGTAACCACCAGGGCCGAGTCGGTGGTGGTAATTCTTCTTCTGTGCATTCAGCTTGTTCTTCTCACTCAAACTTTGACCTTCGTCCGAAGTCTTGTAGTTCACGAATGCATCCCAATGATCCTGCAACTTTGGGTACTTGTTGAAGTCGAGCGTTCGATTCTTCTTGATATACTCCGTGTTCAACTTCTTTTTAAAAGTTTGGAATGCGATGGCCATCTTCTTCAGAGTGTAACTCTTCACCTTGTCTTTGGTCCCTTGGGGGAAGGTAAATATCTCCTTCACATCGTTCCAAAGCATGTTCTTCGTATCTTCAGGGACCTGATCCCATTTCACTATACTAATGGGCACGTGTTCCCTAACGTGGACGTCGCATGCCGAATTGAACGGACCAAGCGCCCCCAGGGGTGCAAGAGGTTGGCCGTTCTCGCCGACTTCGGTGATAACGTGTCTTGCCTTCGACTTCTTTCTTGGACCTCGCTGACATGATTGCCTTCTTGGTTGACCGATCTGAAAGCATGGTACAATCATGAATGGGGTCAGGATGTTGGCTTAGCATGATAGTGGAACCGACAATCATGAACGGGATTGATTGTTACCTTGCCGGCCTCATCGTGCTCTGCGGCCTCGTCAGCCTCGGTGGCCTCGACGGCCACAGGTTGATCCACGAGGGCGGGTTCAAGCTCTCCCGCCTCATGACCATCATCTCCCGCAATCAAATTTCTCATAAATTCTTCTTGATCAAATCCTTCGCCTGCCATCGTTATTTCTTAGGCTAGAAGAAGGCACTGAAAATTAACGAAAATAGATCAACAAAAGGTCAAATACTATCGACAAGTAAAGATCACGTTTCATGTAAAGCTGATGGTACTACTCTAAAATGGCGAGGAGGATGGTGGGGAAGAGAAGGTAGAGAGGACGGGCCAAATACTATCGACAAGTATACTTATACATTGCACATGATACATATACATTTGACATTTCACATATACTTACACATTTCACATGATACTTATACATTTGACATTTCACATATACTTACACATTTCACATGATACTTATACATTTGACATTTCACAGTATTTTAATAAAATAAATTAAGTATATATAAATGGTGTGTGTTCTAAAATCAGAAGAACAGAAACAAGGTTCCTAGAAAGTAGTTTTCTAACTATCTTAAGAGAAAAAATACATATACATTTGGCTCAAAGGAAATGAGACAATTCCTCAGGCTATTTAGCACTAAAATCAGATCGAGCATTAGCTATCATTGTATCACTATCTTTCACCTCTGGCCATAACAAAGCAAATTCAAAATGGTAGATTGAGAATCCCATAAGTTTGGAATTTTGCATTTTGCCATAAGGGCATTACTAAGTGACCATTCTATAGAGCTCAATATTATGAATAATGAACATCACAAAAAAATAATGAATAATTTGCTGAACTCTTTTGGAGCGAAAATAATTTTGGTGAATTTGAAAGGTATAGTATTCATAAGTACCCGTTCTCCTATTCAAAAGTGTCACTGTAGTTTGGAATGGAGTAGTTTCTCTCCCTGACATGACCAAATTTTCATTTTGATCGGACTTTATTTTGGTAAACCTGAGCAGATGATGACAGCATGCGCTCGTACGTATGCCTTAACCAAGAAGCAATGCAAGTTAACCAAGAGCAACTCCAACCCACCATTCCTATTACTCACCCTTATTATTTATTAAAATATTATTATCACTTTGCATCATGAAAACACAAACCTCAAATATTCTCCAAATTTTCTTCAATTTTTCTTCTCCTCCTGTCTTTCTTCTTCTTTCTTTTCTCTATTTCCTCTGTGTCGCATACTATCGCACTGATTTCTTGCTTTCTATTCCTTCTTGCGTCACACTGTAGCGCGAGAACCTGTAGCGATTAACTGTAGCGTGCGAATACTGTAGCTTCGTATGACTATAGCGTCGCGAGTCCCGGACGTTCTTCTCGCCGCCGTCTTAATTCTTCGCGTTCTCCTTTTTTTTCAGCCGCCTCCTGCTGCTCTCGGTTCTTCTTTGTTGCGCGTCTAATCCCAAAGCGAGAGTACCCTCTCCTATTTATTCTCAGCAAACCCTAATTTCTTATCCCTAATTACCTGACCCAATTACATAAGACCCAAGACATGCACACAGCTCAAAACTCATACATATGCATTCGTACGGTCCAACTGTCGCTCTTGCATGACTCACTCGTCTGCATGGCCCACTGGCCGCAACACTGCGTCTTCCGTCTGCGTAGATCTCTACGCATCCCGACTCGCTGCACCACCCGCGACTTTCGTGTGCTGTGCCTCCTGCACCTGCACCTCTGCGACCTCGTGTGCTGCGCCTCTCGGGCTACGCGCCACCTGTGCGTATTCTCTCCGACCTGCAGTGTACGTCCGCCCGCGTCCGCCTGTGCTGCAACGTGCATCTCGTGTCCCTGCGTTGCACTTCCTGTTGCCTGCGCTGCATCTCCTGTCATAAATAAAACAAACTATCGCAGTACCTTGTTTGATAACAAATATTGTTGTCACATAAATCATCACACATATATTAAATTGTTGTCAAATTAATCATCACAATATAAATTTCACAAATAGAATTAACACTCTACCATACATTTAGGTAGGAAAAATAGTAGAGACATTACAAGTAAAACGAAGCGTTTGACCGTTTAGAATCATGTCAAACGTTAGATAGAGATGAGAGGGTTACATTGAGGAAAGAAAAATCAGACGAGAGAAGGAGACGACGAGACACAACGAAAAGCATATTTGCGGTTCATTCGGATTGCATCCTGTTCTTATGATAGCAGCAAAAAGTGGGTGTCCTCCCCTCCTCTACCTACGTTCGAATCTTAGGATTCATCCGGATGCCCATTCTCTTCTTCAGTAACGGAGCTAGAAATTTCTAAAAGAGGGAGTCTAAATATGAAGTGAACCTCTACTAATAATTGATATTCAAAGTTTAATATATACATATATATGTATATATATATACATACATATATATACACACACACAAACACACACTCTCTTTACATGGGCCGTGGGGGCCAGGCCCCACCACGCAAGGCTGACGGCTCCGCCACTGCTCTTCTTTAGTGAATGCTAGAGATGCTAGAGCTTTTTGGATTTTTTTTTAAAGAAAAGCTGCGAGGAGAGGATCATGGGCCACCAAGTTTGGGCCAAATTACATGGCAATCACAGCGCAATGAGGAGCCAGGCCATTGAGCTATATTTTGGTCAAACCATAGGGCCCATATCCGGGTCAAACCTCTCAGACGAGATCGGCCCAAACTCACCGCCACATTTCATTTTTTTTTCTTCAGTAAGTACTTGCAGCCTTCATTATTTTAACTTCATTCTGTTTACAAGATCACCACTCAAACAAAACTTGTCTTGTTTGGCAACTAAGAGAGAATCAGCATACAATTATTTGTGACCCAGCCATCCCGTGTTAAAGGGTCTACAACGGTAGACATGTTAAGAGGATTGCATTTAGTTCCCTGCTAAAAGGATTATCCTTTTCTCGATAACATGTCATAAATCAGAGTAGTACGTAGAAGATTATAGCGTGTTTGAAAAGATTATTGCTGTCCAACATAGTGTCTTCCATGCACTTCCTCCTCATCCTCTTCACTTTCAACATTATAGGAATTCTCTGCTGGGATTCCAATGTCCGGTAGTGAGTCAGCTCAGTCCCTCACCATTCCTACTAATCGGATGTCAAGTCACTCCTATTGTCAATTGAAAATATCATATCATCCGAGGAATAATAGGATCCAAATCTCTTTTTGTCTATGCAATTTAGATGCCCAACAACACGTGGAAGCCATTGTGATCCAGCTTCCACTTGATTGGGATTTGGAGCTATGAGCAGGTCAATGCTCACGTCATTATCTTCCTCCTCTTGCAGCTGTGAGAAAAATGCAAGTACTAATCAAGCAAAGACAAGCAAGTAGGTGCATAGGGATGTAAAAAGTTCAAAACAAGTTTTACACCACGAAACGACATCCCCCCCGCCAGCATCTGACTAGTGGGATTACTTGTATTGTATACAAAGTAAACAGTAAAGATATAAAATCAGATCACTAATGAAGAACAGATTCCATACATTTTGTCGTCTATGCAATCGAAAACTTGACTTCATAATTACTTACTTGCAGAATATGTTGTTGCATGTGCATTCCTGATGGCCCTCAATCCTATTCCCATCCACTTCGTTGGTGAGCAAGCTGAGATGGTTGTTGTATTTTCCCAAACCCATATAGCAAAGCATGTGCAGTCTTGGCAAATGGCAACGAATTGAAACAGCATGATGAAACCAAGGAGACTCACATCACATGTATATACTTTTACGGCCACTTATTTGCCTTTTCATCATCTTTATGAGCAACTCATTACAGTGGTACGTCCTCCTAGATTAAGTGGTATAGTACTACTCTTGAATGATTGTTGTTCACTTGTTCGTACTTCAGATGAGCTGCTTGTGGGCTTGTGCCATGCCTCTACTGAAAGCAGAGGAGTATGGGTTACAATACATGTTCTTAAATTATATAGACCACAATGGCTCAGTGCTGTACTGTGGTTGCAATACATGAAAGCCCCCCCGCGGGACCATGGAGAGAGGCCAAGGGGACTCACAGCAAGTGCCCGCTTTTATTGCCCTTAATTTATTTGTCTTTTCAGACTTTTTCATCGGCTCCTGGGCAGCACATTAATATGGTTTCAGTGTTCTTGAATGAATTCCGTTCATGATAGCTGGCTGTGCTAAGACATACGATGGCGTTTTTCTTGTCCCAATGGAAAACTTCTTTGCACAGTCAAGTGCTCCACACCTCCTGTTTCCTACTAGCTACTAATTCTCCATAGGACAAGAAGACATTGTGACACCTCTAAAAATTCGCTCAGATATGCATACGTAGTGCCTCGCTTCCCATACAAGGGATAGAGCCACTTTGATGAATGGATAATTAGTTGAATCAGCAGTTTTCACAAATATAACAGTTTAAACAAATTAATTTCAAGTTTAAAGAAATAATCAAACTTCACGATATAACCGGTGGATATACCCACATCCCAGAGGTCAACAAGCTTAGAAAAACATAATCCAAATCAATATTATCTTTTATTCAAAAAAAAAATGTAACAGCATGCTAAAAGTAAAAACTACTACTCTTAGACTGCATGAACATGCATTTCTATCTCCCTCAAACATTGCTTCCTCAGTTCAATGTCTAGGGCTCTCAAAACAACCTTACAGTAACATCTAACCTTACAATAACATCTGGGGATGGTACGTTGATGCTCCCTTGGCAGTAGGACTTGTGATCCGTGATTGTAGGAGCAGCAGGCCGCAAGCATGAGATTGGAGTTGTCACATCTGCCTTCCCTCTGAGCACGCACAGGCCACAACAGAAACCATCCCCTCGTAGAACTGTGAGAAAATGCGAAAACTAATCAAGCAAATTAAGTCGAAGTACTTAGGGATGCAAATGTTCAAAAGATGCGAAACCGTGGAAAGACAACACAGCATCTGGCAACACGGAATTACTTACGAGGCAAACAATAAAAGATGAAACCGGATCATTCAAACAATGAAGAAAAGATTCCAAACCTCTTCTTGCCAATTTGTCATGTAATCACAAACTCAAAAGTACTAGATGTTACTTACATGTGCGCAATGCAGCCGCAGGTGCAATCCTGATGCCGCTCAATCCTACTATTTCGATGTATGTCGTTGTGAGTGGATGCCATTTGACTCTGAGGTCCGAGATACTCCATTGGCGAAAAAGCGGGCTACACATATATAGCATAAGCATTCTTTCATTATTGGTAGTAAAAGCAGCATGGTACGTGAAAGCCAAGCAGACTCGCTCCAGCTCGTTAGTTTCAAGCATAGTTACCCGAAACGCGGTTCATCTGAATTGCGGTATAGGATTTGGATTTGCGGTTCACTGTGTTTTCTCTCAATTTTCACTGTGAATATGAACTCCATACCTTAGACTACGAGCCCAGTATGACAAAGAAAGAAGATGAGATTTGGATGGCCTCATTATATACTTCTGGTGGAATATATGGCTGGAAAGAAACAGACGTATTTTTCAAGGAAAAACTTCAACACCGGAACAAGTGGCCACTTCGATCAAGGATACGGTCTTAAACCATGGTTACGCGTGGTCGACATTCCAGACGATTTAGATGTTTTAGGGAGTGTGTAGTGGTCAGTGAAATATTTTGGTTTTTCCTTCTCTTTTCAAGCTTAGTTAGATGGTTAGTGGAGTGAGTGGTGGAATATTGTGAGGTTTTTTTGGGTCCGATTTTTTCTATAAAAAACAGGTCAATATGTCTTTCTTTTCTTTTTTTCCTTCTTAATAAAGTTTACGGCAATCCTCTTGCTGCTCTTTCAAAAAAAACTCCATACCTTAGACTGGTTCAGATTTAACGAATCCAGCTCACGATTCACAGAGGTTTATAGCAAATCAGGTGACTATGGTTTCAAGTACTTCTGAACGATGTTTTCAAGTAATACATTGTGGCTTGTGCTGTGCCTGTGCAACGCCGGTAGAGCAAAGTTGGAAGCAGCTGGGCCGGCCTCTTCTTGCCCTTTCTTCGCAATATTAATATTGCTACGTACCTTGGTTGCCGTTGCTTGCTAGTATCGTATCTACTTATCATACATATGTCAGCTGGTTAAGGGCAATCTCAACCCATGATGTCTATGAGTAGTGTCTAGAGAGGAGAGAGAGTAATAAACCAATGTATAGTTTTTCAACTCATGGTTTTCATGAGCAGTGTCTAGAGGAGAGAGAGAGAGCAATAAACCAATGCATGCACCACAAACACACCTTGATCAGCGCGCAGAAACGTCCAACTCATATTTTGCTCGTTTCTTGCGTCTTGGTGCTCGCGCCGACCCAATTTCTTGCATAAGACACGGTTTCTTTGTTTTTCCTTCTCTCCCTTCCTTAATTTCTATGCCACATCAAATTTTTGCTTAGTTGGCAGCGTAATTAATTATATGGACACTAGCTAAGGTGAAGGGTTGAGACTACCCTAATGCTCGTGATAGGTGGCACGGATTCAATTAGTTGCTACGCTTCTTTAGATTGCTGTAGGACTTCAGCGCAGAAAATATTTTTTGCTATACTTAATTATTCCATTTCACAATTCAGTGATATGTTCTAAGCCATTTATGCCAAAGTATTCTCAAAAGTTCTCTGATACCTAGGAGCTACCCCTTATTTTTAAACTCAACTACTAAACTTTACCATCCATCTTGTCGTCATTCAGCAGTGTGCTCCAGCTGGGTACTATGAAAGAGGAGACCAATATAGCGTCCATGGAGCTCCTCATGGGAGGCTTTTTGGACCTCCTCACAATATACGTACCCCATTCACACCTAGAGCTGTGAAAACAAAAATGAATGCCAGCGCTAAATCAAACAGAGACATGCAAGCGTTTTGGCACGACGGGATCGATTTAGGCCCTTCGTTTCAGCTTCTAGATTATAGATTATAGATTATAGATTATAAGAGAAATTTTTTTTGATTATGGAAGAATAGGACTAGGCCAATTGCGACTTCTAGATTCTGAATCAGGCTAACGAGAATCATATCAGGTTTCAGTCGGATCCTCATTCTACGTAAAGGTAACTTTTAATTGTGAGAAAAGCTATCCGAATCTTTCCATTCGATGCACAATCTATTTTTTAAAACAGAAGCTAAAATGAAGGGAGCCTTACTTGTAAGGCAGTCAGAAGAAAAACAAGATGAGATCGGATCACTCAAAGCAATGGCGAACATATGAGTGCAGGATTACTTATATACAAGATGAATGCGCCGTCACGTGTGCCTTCCTGATGCGTCGCGGAGAGCAATGCCGTCGTGTTGGTGTCCATTCATTCTAATGGGAATAAATAAATAAATAAATATCCTTAATTTACTCTCAAAGCGTAGTTACTTCCACCTTTGAAATACCACTTAAATAAATTTAAAATACTCTTTTATCACTTTAAATACGCCTCATATAATAATTATAAGATACCCTAATGTAAACCATATGAAAAAAAATTGCAAAGGAGTATATAGTTTTTAGCGTATTTTATAAATACTTTTATATATGGACATAAAAGGAGTATTTTAAAAATAGACATACCACCTTTGAAAAATATAAATACTACATAACTAGTATTATATGCTTATATACTACATGTACATACCCTCCGTTGCGCAAGATACTATCTACGTTGTGAGATACAACATAGAGAGTAATTACTCTTAGGAGTAGAAAAGAGGCTTCTTATATATATGTGTGTACATATGTGCATATGTATATATAGCAAGACACTTTTTTCTATTATTGGAAGATACTAAAATTTACATTAAGAAGGCACCAAAAGGTAAAAAAATAATAAAAAAAAGTAAAGAGTAGAGGTACCAATTTTTATACCTCTTGATACTACATCGATATAAATTCTGATCTCTCATCAAGATGGTAGAAAGCCTGATATAGAAGGGATGCATGCACTCTTCCAGTACAATTACAGTAGCAGTGACACATACTGGTGATGCCAAGCTCAGTAACGCGACATGGGAGCTCTCATTAATTGTGTGTGTGTGTGTGTTTTTTGGAGAGGAAGTTCATCAGCAACGCGGAGCAAATCTACTGTACCAGGTTTGGGCCCAGCTTACTTTTAAATCAAACTAGTGTACTGGCCATGGCCGGGACAACAACCGGCCGCCATCTTTGACCGCCTCCTACAGAGACAGAGAGTAAGGATCCGAGGGTACTATAAGATTTGAGAGGGTTATAAGAGAGTAACAATTTTAATTTTTTATTTTTTTGATGTTGTGTTTAAAGAATTTACGGTCGATCTCACCAAATCTTTTTTCTCTAGTCATGATTACTTCAACATCGTTATTTTGATTCTCTACGAGATTCATCTTCTTTATTCTTGATACCATATACACTAGTGTCGTATCTCACAAAACTCTGATCAGATTCAACAGCTACAACGTATAAAAAGGACTATTTAGTGTAACAGTTTATCTCAAACAAATAGTTTATGTGAAAAATACTCAATGTCTTTGCCAGAAATGATTTTTTTCCCGACATAAATCTGTCAAGATAAACCCAACACCGATGCCATCTTCTACTGTTTACCTCTGCTACAATTAACAGAGCCGTGTGCTTAGCGACGTTAGTTCAAATTCTACCAGTCATACTTTGATGCGTTGTTCCTGCAGGTTAAACATTATTAAGTATGATGACTCACATCTAGCTTTTAAGATTTAGAGAGATATACTAAATGAATTCTGAAAGAATTAGGATTTCTACCTTCTTAACGAGTACATATAATTTCTACTTCCTTTTGAAAGAGAACTAAAGAGGTATATAAACACATTGGGTCACGAAAAACAGGCCCACACGATCGCCCATGCACATGCACTCGTAAACTTCCTGCATGCATCTCCGATATAAGCACGCGCGCTCGGTTAACCCTAACTAATCGGTAGCGAGCATACGCGCATCCATCCATGCAGATGGAAGTTGTGGCGCTTCGACGACGCCATTGCGAAGTCCTCCGCCGCGTGCCTCCGCGAGCATCGCCATGTCCGGCGTCTCAAAGCGTGGCGCGCCATGGTTGACGCCAGCGCTGCTGCCGCGCCTCCTCCCGCAATCGGTGCACGGCATCTTCGCTACCTACACCAACGGCGCCCGCACCTCTTCGCCCGCCTCCTCGACGCCGACGGTCCCCAGAATCGACCGCAAGCTCAGCTTCATGCCCAACGACTTGAAAGGATGGTGGTCCGCCCCGACCATCGCAACGCCTCCTCCTCTGCGAGATCGTGGTGGCCGTGGCGCATGCTCTGCGTGTGCAACCTCGCGACGCAGCGTTGGAAGCTGCTTCCCAGCCAAGACGGAGACCAGGAGGTGTTGGAACGCCCACGCGTATTCGTCTTTGATCCGGCCGTGTCGCCGCACCGAGGTGTTCTTGATCCCCACTGCGTCGGGAAGCCGACGCCTGTAACCACCGGAAGGTGGTGGTGGAGGAGCGCCGACGCAGCGCCATGCGTCGGCCAGGAGATGGACGACCGCTCGCTCGAAAGGCTCTTCTCATTGCGGACGGCACGCGGCCGAGGACACGGAGGAGTTTCAGCAGCGATGGAATCGCCACAGCCGCCACCCGCACCGTCCGTGGAAGAGGACGAGCTCGATGACCCATGGTGCTCGATGGAATGGCCACCGTCACCATGGAGACCGAATGTATTCTCGCCGAGGACCGGCGTGGGAGAGGAGGGCCTTTGTCCGGAAGGTGAGCGGCGGGGACGGTCGCAGATATGCGGTTGGATCCATCGGAACCGACGATGTGGGGGCGCGCCGGTATGTCAGATAATCGGCAGGGAGCAATTTATGTGCATTGTCGAGGTGCTTTTGTTACTAGGTACGTATGCATGATCTTACTATACATACAATCCTACTATTTCCAATGGCCATCTGGTTGATGTTCTTTCAAGTATATTAGATGAATCTATCAGGCTAGTTTGTTTAGTATCGATGAAATAAAACTTTGATGCATGCACACATACACACGTAATGTTTTGGGCCAGAAGTATTTGTTGTTTTGGTTTTTTTATTATTTAACATGCATCTGATGCCCATATAGATTGGCTGTTGGCGTGTTAAAAAGTTAAACAGACATGTTGTCCGGGCTTTTGCTATTGTGAAAACATCTGTAAACTATTTGTTCTCGTCTTTCTTTAATGCATTCGAGAGTTTCTACCTTCTCTTTCAAAAAAATAATAATAAACAGATTTAATGTACAATTAATATGAATGATATCGTTAAAAAATAATGATTTGTTATATGTAAACTAGACCAGATCCTCTGTTGTCTTTAATATGATTTCATGTCCACCGTCATCCAGTTAGGTGACGAAGTTTCAGTAAATGTTTTTATGTCCGTTTGCATTACATTTAAATTGCTCTAGTTATTTAATGATGATCAATTTTGAAAGAACATTACATCAGTTTAAGCAGTGAGATGCCATATATATTTTTTTATGTGATAAATTTATGTTTTTCAGGTTTTCCTTGTCAAATGACAAGTACCAAGTAATTAAAACGCCCGCAGACGTTGTAAAGGAGTGTGCAAAACCATATCTAGGGAGATCAGAGAAGGGGGTGTACTTTGGAATAGTTAATGAATGGCAACTACAGGTTTGGATCCTTAACGAATCATGTGGACAGATGGAGTGGGTATTGAAGTATCAACATGACCTTAGGCCCATTGCCCAGCAAGTAGGCTCACACCGTGATGGAGCTTGGATGGTCATAGATAGTATCAATGTGCATGACAACACCAATTTTGAGTGGGACTCCGACAATGATGATTTTCTTCCAATTGACGGTGGTGGTGAGGAATACTACTGTGGACGCTTCAACATCCTTGGATTTCATCCTTACAAAGAGGTAGTCTTCTTGGGTCATACACTTGGAGCGGTGGCCTATCATTTGAATAACTCAAAGGCTCAGTATCTGGGTTACTTGTGCGCAAACAGTATATACGAGTCATTCCCGTATACCCCCTGTATGATTGGAGAGCTTTCGAGAAGTATAGCGCTGGGTACCTACAATGCAGACAGTTGATCAATAGAGCACATTACAATGCCGTGCTCATGTTTGAGCTCTGGCTTGTGGTTAGTTACGTTGCTTGATTTATTCATGGAATTTTCATATTCCAAACTTGAATAGTTGCGCTTTCTTCCTTTATTTTTTTTCTTTTGAGACTGTTTCTTTTCTTTGCTAGTCCTATGTACCATACCAGCTATTGATTTCCAGTTGATCCTAATGGTGCATTTTAGCGGTTTTTCATGTGTCCATTCAAGTTCCTGCCTCTCCCAATTTCATCATCCCAAGTGTTAATTGGTGTCCCAAATCTCCAGTTAAGTGCTCTTGCTTTGTTGCGCTCATGAGTGACAAGTCACGATAGTCCAGAGTAGTGTTTTCTATGCATCAAAATTCAATACGAATTGCATAAATCTTGAAGCAAACAAAGAGATAAGTAATCATCATTCACTCTTCGTTAAATGGCTCTAATTCAGTACATAAATCTTTAAATGACGTATGGACAGTAACGTGGGCTTGGCTCTAGAGTGAGTGGAAAATATGCTTCAGAGCCTCAAGGGACGGATTACATTTAGCCTCCTCTTCACTTGTGTTGATAGAAGTATCCCACTTTCATTTAAATTTGTAATTTGTAAAAATAGTTTCTCTCTCACCATGGCGAGCCCAAGAGACAACACCTAGATGATACGTAGGAAACATGCAGTAGATCATCTGTTGTGTTCCCATATTGTAGCACACGTGCTTTGTCACGCTCTTCTATTACGATAGGCTACTTGTTGCGGTTACAAATTTAAATGAGAATGGGCTATATCCGGTAAAACTAATGAAAAAGAGGGCAGAAAAGGACATTGGGCTCGAACTTGACAACTCAACGTCCACTGGAGGGCCCGCACGCAGAGAGGATGAGATTGCAGCAACCTGGAGTTGACAAGTCAACTCCCACTGAATTAAAGCTCCCACTACAGCTCTACGCCGCTCCCAACGTGTAACGTGGACCGCTGGTTTCTTCATCGCCGAGGTGGTTGAGCGGGTGCATCTGGTTGCCCACGGCAGCGACAGGTGGCCGATCATGGCTGCCATCACCGTCCATGCCATGGCGTCGGAGCAGTCTCCATCTCGAGGTGCCCACTGTTTTTAGTCACAAAGGCACGTGATAAGGATATGTAATATGTCATTTCTTCGTAATTGTATCACTTCTAAAAGTACTGATACGACCATACATGTATATAAATAATAAAAATAAAAATATAGATAAATATATATGAGATATGGAATGCCACACATAAAAGAGATACCATAACAAAGAAAAATGAAGAAGCAAATAGGTTAGATCATCTTACAGGCCTATCAGCCTATAGCAAGTGACTTTGGATATATAGTCTACTGCTGCCCCAAACGTTCTTATTATTGTACACTTTTATTCCAGCCAGCTGCATCCATATGCCTTGCCTCTTAGCCATTGTCTAGCCATAGTAGCCATTGGACGTCTGAACGTATACTATACTACCACAGTCAAGAGGAGAGTAGATGGCTAATGGGAGGACTCACTGAGCGTGAGGACCAATGGCATCATTGCGTCTACAGGAAAAGGGGTGTCATGGACCACCGTTTATTGGGGAGAGGAATGTTGACGTGAGAGCCTAAGAAAGAGAGCAACAGAAGCGATGGTGTGGGGTTTCAAAAATAGAAAAATCACGGATACGAACAAGACAAATATCTGACTGTATCAGAGCTGTATCCATGTCCGATACCAATACATTAGTTTTCTGAAGTATTCGAGGATGGAGCCTTTGGAGGTGATGGTTCTTAGCTACTGATCAGCACAATCCTATCTCTCTGCCAAAAACGAAATCTGACATGACACAAATCTGTCAAGAAAAACCCAATTCTGATATCATCTTTTACTGTTAAACTTCACTGAAATTGACAGGGCTGGGCGCTTGGCGGTGGTTCTAATAGGATTACGATTTCTTTTTTTTTCCAGAGTATTAATTACTTGCTTTTGGAGGAGAATCAATAAGGCTATATAGATCTAAAAGGTGAAGAATCATGCAACCAAGAAGCCATATACTAACTCATTTAAATTAAGAGGAGCATGAGAGAATTAGAGGCTAGAATATTTTTAACACTAAATTCTTGTATAGGTAAGGATCCCAAGTCTCTAAAAGATTCAAGAGGTTTTGAGAGGATATCTTTTGTACTCTTTTGAGTTTGTGTTTAAAAAATTTGCGATCGGTTTCATCAAATATTTTCTCTCTAGTCGTGGTTGCTTCAGCGTTGTTATTTTAATTCTCAATAAGATTTATCTTCTTCGTTCTTGAGATCGTGCATGTTCATACCGTATCTCATAAAACTCTGATTTGATCCAAAAATTGCTGTGTATAAAGAGTATCAAAGTGTAACAGTTTATCTGAAACAATCCTCACTTTCTCTGCCAATAATGATTTTTCCCTGATAGAAATCTGTCAAGATAAACCCAATACCGATGACATCTTCTACAATTTACCTCTACTACAATTAACAGAGCCCGTGTGCTTAGCGTTAGTTGAAATTCTACCGCAATACTTTGATGTGTTTTCCTTGCAGGTTAAATATTGTTAAGCGTGAATTATATTTTTTTTAGAATTTAAAAATATGTGCTAGATGAATCTTATTAAGATTAGGATTTCCATTTTCTTTTAGATTCCTTCTTTGGTTGGGAGAACTAAAGAGGCCCACATGGGTCATGAAAAATCCGACGAACGCCCATGAAAAATCTACAAGATCGCCCACATGCACTCGTAATCTTCTGCATCTCCGATATAAGCACGCCGCTCGGTTAACCCTAACTAATCGGCGCGAGCCGTGCCGCCGCATCCATCCATGCAGATGGAAGTTGTGGCGCTTCCCGACGACGTCATCGCCGGCGTCCTCCGCCGCGTGCCTCCGAGGAGCCTCGCCGCGGTCCGGTGCGTCTGCAAGGCTTGGCGCGCCATCGTCGACGCCCGCGAGCTCATGCTCCCGCACCTCCTCCCGCACTCGGTGCGCGGCGTCTTCGTTAACTACATCAACCACGGACGCGCGCACCTCTTCGCCCGCCCCTCCTCGACGTCGGCGGTCCCCAGAATCGACCGCAAGCTCAGCTTCATGCCCAACGACTTCAGAAAGGACTGGTGGTCCCTCCTGGACCACTGCAACGGCCTCCTCCTCGGCTAGATCGGGTGGGGGCTCTACGTGTGCAACCCCGCGACGCGCCGTTGCGAGCCGCTTCCCCAGCGCGCGGAGACCACGAGGCGTTACGCCCACGCGTACCTCGTCTTCGATCCGGCCGTGTCGCCGCACTTCGAGGTGTTCTTGATCCCCACCGTGCCGGAGAAGCCGAAAGCCCCGAACCCCCGGAAGGTGGTGGAGAGGCGCGCGCTGCTGCGGCAGCAGGAGATGGACGCACCGTTCTGCCTGGAAAGGCTCTTCTCATTGCCGGACGGCACGTCGGCCGAGGACACGGAGGAGTTTCAGCAGCCAGTGGAATCACCACAGCCGCCACCTGCACCGTCCGTGGAAGAGGACGAGCCTGATGACCCATGGTGCCTGATGGAATGGCCACCGTCACCATGGAGACTGAATGTATTCTCGTCGAGGACCGGGCGGTGGGAGAGGAGGGCCTTTGTCCGGGAAGGTGAGCCGGCGGGGATGGTCGCAGAAATGCGGTTGGATCCATCGGAACCGACGATGTGGGGGCCGCGCCAGCGGTATGCCGTATACTGGCAGGGAGCAATTTATGTGCATTGTCGAGGTGCTTTTGTTACTAGGTACGTATGCATGATCTTACTGTACATACAATCCTACTATTTCCAATGGCTTTCGCCTTCCATTTCTTGCACAAATGTTCCATCTGGTTGATGTTCTTTCTAGTATAATAGATGAATCTTTCAGGCTAGATTGTCTAACTAGTGTCGATGAAAACTTTGATGCATACTGTACTGTCTACCTCTAGTAGCCTAGTGCACACGTACCCGCGTAATTAATGTTTTTTGGTCTAGAAGTATCTGTTGTTTTGGTTTTTTGATTTAATATATTCCATGCATCTGATGCCTATATAGATTGGTTGTTGGCATGTTAAAAAGTTAAATAGACGAATGTACAATTAATATGAATGATATGCGTTAAAAAATAAAGATTGGTTGTCTTTAATATGATTTCATGTTCACCATCATCTAGTTAAGAGTGTGTTTGGTTGCTTGTACCAAGTGATACATGTATGGTATGGTTCAAGAAAATTGTCATCTATATATTTGGTTACTTGAATAGAACCATCCTATCTAGGACGGTATGATATAAATTTGAGAAATATTCTCTATAGATGTTGAACCATTCTATTCACCCGAAACAATGGAACCAAATAGTACATGACTATCCCATTCCACAACCTCATCCCATCAACCACACACACCCTTAGGTGACGAAGTTTCGGTAAATGTTTATGTCCTTTTGCATTACATTTAAATTGCTTTAGTTATTTAATGATGATCAATTTTAAAAGAACATTACATCAATTTAAGCAATGAGACGCCATGTATTTTTATGTGACACATTTAATTATGTTTTTCAGGTTTTCCTTGTCAAATGACAAGTACCAAGTAATTAAAACGCCCGTAGACGTTGAAAAGAAATATGCAAAACCATATCTAGGAGGATCAGAGAAGGGGGTGTACTTTGGAACAGTTAATGAATGGCAACTACAGGTTTGGATCCTTAACGAATCATGTGGACAGATGGAGTGGGTATTGAAGTATCAACATGACCTTAGGCCAATTGCCCAACAAGTAGACTCACGCCGTGATGGAGCTTGGATGATCATAGAAGAAGATAATATCGATGTGCATGACAACACCGAAACCATATCGGAAGAGAATTTTGAGTGGGACTCCGACAATGATGATTTTCTTCCAATTGACGGTGGACGTGAGGATTACTGCTATGGATGCATCAACATCCTTGGATTTCATCCTTTCAAAGAAGTAGTCTTCTTGGGTCATACATTTAGAGCGGTGGCCTATCATTTGAATAACTCAAAGGCTCAGTATCTGGGTTACTTGCGCCCAAATAGTTACTATCACAATCATAGAAATGGTATATACGAGTCATTCCTGTATACCCCCTGTATGATTGGAGAGCTTTCGAGAAGTTTAGTGCTCGGTACCTACAATGCAGGCAGTTGATCAATAGAGCAAATTACAATGGCGTGCTCATGTTTGAGCTCTGGTTTGTGGTTAGTTCCGTTGCTTGGTTTATTCATGGAATTTTCATAATATTCCAAACTGGAATAGTTGGGCTTCCTTCCTTTATTTTTTTATTTGAGACGGTTTCCTTTCTTTACCAGTCCTATATATGTACCGTACCATATATCGATTTCAGTAGATTCCTAATGGTGCATTTTAGTAGTTTTTCATTTGTCCATTCGAGTTCCTGCCTCTCCCAATTTCATCTCAAGTGTTTGTTGTTCCGAGTCTCCAGTTAAGTGCTCTCGCTTTCAAGGGGTGGAAAACGAGCCAGATGAACTTTTTTTCGAGCTTTCTTCGACACTAATTTATTCTTATTTATTATAGTCTCCTGTATTGTTTGAGACCCAACTTCGAGCCGAGCCTAACGAGCCGAGCCGAAGTTTACTCTTGTTCCAAATCAACTAATTTTTATTTTTTTTAAAAAATAAATGTAATCGGAGCAATTTTAAAACGAGCCAGCTCAACGAGCTTTTTTTCCAACCCTTTGTTGGGCTCACGAGTGACGAGTCACAACAGCCTGGAGTAGTGTTTTTATGCGTTAACATTCCAATGCAAATTGCACAAATATTAAAGCGAGCAAAGAGATCATTTATCATCATTCACTATTCATTCATGTGGTGACACGCATAATTAACTCTAGATAATGACATTAGTGGTGTCATTAATTCCAAGTTAATTACATTGATCAGAGCATATTAACTAATAGCTCGTCGAGTAAACCCAACAATTTATTAGTTAATACACAATTTCAAAGTGTTGTAGCAGAACACTAACTAGAGACTAATAGGAATTTATTACATTCCAAACGTAGTGCCATCGTACAGTCTTTCACCTATCTTATTACATAATTCACTGCAAAAGTCATTACAACATTAATATACATATACCCTAGAAAGCAGAGGCCTCTACTATAAAGGCCTCTACTCCACCTAGTCCTTTGAGTCGATCTCCATCTCCTCATCACCTTGCTCCTATGAGGGATCATCTAGCCACTCTTCGTCAGAGCATCCATAGCAATCAGTCTAAGAAAAGAGGAGTAGACAAGAGTGAGTACAAAGGTGTACTCAGCAAGTATTAGTAAGAATTATGCGTTTATGAGCTTTATCACCTAGAATCAATACTGGTTCCATATCACCAAACCATTCCTCAAAACCAAATACTGAAAATAGGTTTTATTAAGGAAATCCTGTTTCGATTTTTATTTATAAAATTTCTACTAGCACTCGTATACGAGACAGAATTAACTTCCGTAGCCTCTAATCCAAGAGATATGTATGAATTCATGATTTTATACCCTACGCAGGTTTTATATCACTTTACCCATAGCGAACTTAACATTCGTTGAGAACTCAGAATGTTTATCACCATGGTATTTGAAGTCTCCAACCCTGACCCCTTCCAGTTGTACACTTCTGATTTAATGGCACTATGACTTGGGTTGGCCAGTTGTACCTCGCCACAACAATCAAGGTACTTGTTGAAGTATAAGCAAATCGCCCACCTTTCCTCATTAGCTTAAGCTTTTGGGTGAATTGGCTGGTGCATGCAACTCAATATGGTATCAGAGCCAAGAGATCTAGAGTTCAAGACCCGGTTGGTGCAACTAAAAAAATAATTGCAGCCCACTTCTATTTCACGTCTTAGGCCTGAAGGAGCCTACACGTGAGAGAGAGTGTTGAAGTATAAGCAAATTGCCCACCTTTTCTCATCAATTTAAGCTTTTGGGTGAATTAACGCATGCAACTCAATATGTGGGAGGGAATATTGCGCGAATGAATTAGCCCACTTTTATTTCATGTCTTAGGCCTGAGGGAGCCTACACGTGAGGAGGAATGTTGAAGTATAAGCTAATTGCCATAGCAGTACCAATAAAGTCCATTATCTTTTCCTCCCAAAAATAAAGGAACCAGCAAACTTCACAATATAACAAGTCGAAATCAACGACTTCCAGACGGTCAAACAAGCTTAAAAAACATAGCAGTACCAATAAAGTCCATTATCTTTTCCTCCCAAAAATTGTAAGCACTCGTTAAAAGTTAAAACTACAACTCTTAGATAACCATGAATAAATACATAACCATTGCTGATACTCTCATGACTTCTCAAACAAGTTTACATTGGAGACGGTCATTAATTGGACCTAAGTTGGCGGCGTGGCATAATTTGCTTTCACGTATCGTTGGTTTACATTTGACACAAAGTGATGATGAATTTCGCTGGAACTTGTGCCAATCTGGACAATTCTCAGTACACTCTCATTACTTGGCCTTGATTAAATGTGATGTTCCTAATTTCAACAAGTGTATATGGAAGTTAAAAGCTCCGATTAAGATCAAAGTGTTTTTATGGTATTTACGAAGAGGGGTTATTCTGACCAAGGATAATTTGGCCAAACGCAATTGGCAGGGTGATCAAGCATGTAGCTTTTGTCACGAATTGGAGACAATTAGGCACTGTTCTTTAACTGTCGATTTGCTCGCTCGGTATGGGGTTTTTTGCACATAGCTTTTGGCATCGCTAGACCTCTTAGTATGTCTAATATGTTTGGTCAATGGCTTGGCTGTTTTGAGAAGAATCTTCATAATGTTGTCTTACTAGGAGCCACAGCTATTTGTTGGTCTCTTTGGTTGACCAGAAATGCGCTTGTCTTTGAAAGGAAATCAAATTCATCCCTTTGCGAGTTATTTTGCTATTTCTCACCGGCTACGTCGTGGGGCTGTGCTATGTAAACCGAATGGCGATCTTTCATGGCGGAGGCTACACGGCGGTTGGTGCAGGTGGCCATGGGTTTCTTTTCCCAGGAGCATGGGTAGCGGTTTAGCCTTCGGATCACTAGTCATTAGAGTGTGCGTGACTTTCTTTGTTTTTGGACTGTGTGTTTTTGTTAAGCAGAGGCCGGAAGAAGTTTTTTTTCAAGGACTTTGTATCTCCTCGATGTAATGTTCTTGAAGATTAATAAAGCTTGCTTTATAAAAAAAAACAACTCTTAGATAGACTGCATCGACATGCATCTCTTTGTTCCAAGCATTGCCACCTTCAATTCAATGTCTAGTGCTCTCAACAATAAAAGACGAGTGTATGTTCACCTTAGTGGGTACGGAGCATGTTGTGTGACTGACAAATGTTGTCTATCCTGGGATCCTTCGAGAGGAAACCGGCGAGCCACTCCATTGCCGAGCAACCTGAGCGAGCTCTGGTTGCTATATACCTGCCTACCACCATTGCAATCATGCATTTCAATTTGTCTGACAAAACCACCATTTCAATTTCAACGCATGCAAGAGTTCATGGCATTGCATATTTCAGTGGTCCGTGTAGATCAAGGAGCAGTACTATTTTTGAATAATATCAATGTTGTTCTTGTTTTCTTCTCTTTTGTTTTGGCGGAGAATGCTATTCTTATCAGCTGCAAGCTACATGCCACGAGCCGAGTTTAGCTCGGTTGAAAAAGAGTAGGTGTTGTCCCCTCTTCTACCCGGATTCGAATCTTAGGATTTATCAGGGTGCTCACTGAACGCAAGAGATGTTAGAGCTCTTGGCTTAATTATTATCTTTTTCAAAAAAAAAAAAAGCTGCATGCCACTCCTGCAGGGACAGGAGCATGGCCCACCATGTTTGGGCCAAATTACATGGCAAATCACAGCGCAATGAGAAGCCGGCCCATTGAGCTACATTTTGGTCGAACCGTAGGGCCCATCTCCGGGTCAAACCTCTCAGACGAGGCCCAAACTCACCGCCACCTCGCCGCCGTCGCCAACTGCGGCCTTGGGTTCCCACCGCTTTTTTCACATCCGTCTTTTTTCTTTACTGTATATTTGTGTTCCTGATTTCTGTTGCTAGCATCGTACTACATCTGTAAGACGATGATAACCTTTTGGATATGTGATTTAGCTCTCTGAGACTATGACCGTGAAAATAGTTGACCTCTGGGATATTTATTATTGACAAATCAATAGCAGTATAGGCTAGTAATTGAACTATTGAATTAGTTTTTCTGTATCCTGTTCATTACTGCAATTGCTGAAAGTAAATTTATAAGGACAGGTTGAACTACGTATTGCCCTGTCAACCAAATTTCCCATACTTGATTAGTTTCAGGCACAATGCTTTCTACATTGATGTCGGAAGGCTTATGCAGAAAAATATAATGTTCCTGTACTTAGTCCGTTGCACAATTCAGTGATATATTGTATTCATAGGACTACTTATTATATGCATGATTTCATTACCCTTGATCTGTCTGTATGTGCTAGTGTGGTGTAGTTATGGTCTTTGAACAGCGTTGTTGTCATTTTGAAGCTTCATAGATATCACGAGATTTGTGGCACCCCTATGTTGCTCTTTTTTCTTTAGAGGTGGACAGTGGTGTTATGTCACTGTAATATATTTTTCTTCAGTAAGTACTTGCAGCCTTCATTATTTTAACTTCATTCTGTTTGCAAGATCGCAGCTCCAACAAAACTTGTCTTGTTTGGTAACTAGGAGAGAATCAGCATACAATTTATTTGTGTACCCAGCCATCCCGTGTTAAAGGTTCTACAACCGGGAGAGTGTGTTCACCCAAAAGGTAAATTCCCATCAACAATTAATATTACAGCTTTATGGAAAGCGGCAGCCCAGAGACAATTAACCAACGGGGTAGGTGTGGATGGAGGAAAGACGGCACGCGATTGAGCCCGCCCCAGCCAGGTAAATGCTGCAACCTTTGACATTTTGCTCATCTTCTTGTTTTCTATAGGTCCAGAACGTCTCATTTGTATTGTACCAGCTAATTGCTCAACTTAATTGTTTTTTTTAAAAAAACTATCGTCATCGTGTCCACGTCCATCTAGATTGGTGATCTATATAAGTAAAAAATAACTGATGGTAAGAAAATTCTTACAATAATCCTATAAAAGAAAATTAGAGATTCTCACATTAATTGAAAGAATAAGAGAAGGATCATGACCACTTATTTTATTGAGGCCAGACTACAATAACAAATACATTTGTATTTCAATTATAGAAAGTAAAATTGTATATCAAAGACAACTATATCAAAATATCTGATTGCGCAGTTGTGCGGCTAAGTTTGCTAGTTTTATTAATAGAACAAGGCAATCATTGAGAGGAACTAATTGTTGTTTCTGCTGGTGGAAAGATACGGCATTGGTTTGTCCTCGTAGAAGTTCACAAATGGATTCTTGACGATTGTTGTTGTTCAGCTGATATTATAGCTGGTCTAGTTAATAATTAGGCCGTGGTGCTTATCGTTTGATTTTGTTTTTGTCCACTTGTCGTACGGGGCCCAATTGTTACTGTCCTTTCTATTTCTTAGAAGTTCGAACAAGCGTCACGTGTGTAATATCGACCGGTATCGAATTAACCGGCATTGAAGCTGTGCAATCTGTGCTGAAAGATCACTTTAGGTGATGAAATAGTCTATACCAACCACACCAATCTGCGCTGGAATGATATCGATAAGTTTGATGGTTTGTTTAACCCAACCTGATTTTTTTGAGTTGGACCCCACCTGAATTTATTAAAGACGAACGGCTTATTGACTCGTGACATGACTTCTCCAAATAATAATAATACCTCTATCATGTGTGGAAGATTTGGAGGACATGCAAGCCTCCAAGTACTATTTTTTGCAAAAAAAAACACCTTCAAGAATTCCAAAATCGCGAATAAGTCCTTCCATCGGTTATTTTGTAGAAAGGGCTCTGGAAATTCTAAAATTGCGAACAGGTCCTTCCGCGGTAAATTAGAAATGGCGAGTGGGTCCTTCTACAGGTTATTTTGCAAAAAAAAAACCCTGTACTCCGGTTCTTTTGACCCGGGAGATTTAAAAAAAATTAAAAACGCGAACAGATCCTTCCGCCGATTATTTTGCGAAAAGGGTCCTGTAGTTCCGCAAATTCGACGCGGTCGCGGGTCCTTTTGGTCCGGAAGATTTTAAAAAAAGTTGGGATCACGAGCAGGTCTTTCAGTCGGTTCTTTCGACCCAGAAGATTTAAATGCTGGTTCTTTTGATCCGGAAGATTCCAAAATCGTGAACAAGTCCTTTCGCCAGTTATTTTGCAAAAAAAAAACCCCGTAATTCCGCAAATTCAGCATGGGCACCGGTTCTTTCGACACAAAATATTAGAATTACGTTACGCAAATTCACAGATAGCTTCTAGCCAGCCAATTTTTTTAAAAAAAAACACCACCGAGAAAAACGGAATTTCATTTTTTGTAGAAAAATTTGGGTCAGATTTTTTCGCTGGGCGAGGCATCGCGCGCCATTCTACCTAGTGGAACATATTCCAAAACTCCTCCTTACTTGAGCGAGAAGACCACTGTGTGATATGATCCGCTCATGCTGGAGCATCTGCATTATTAGCTCGTAGTTGCAATGACTTGCCAAATCATTATTTAAAATCTTGTTTCCTCTATCTTGCTGCTTTTCCTGAGGATTATGATATATCAGTACAAGATCTTATCGAATTATGGATATATAGCAGATTGCTAGATTCCACATCCGGCAAAGCATAAACCAGAGGAAACAAGAAATGACGGAGCAGGATTTGAGTTAGAGGACCACGTGGATCAATAAAAACTATCACAACACCCATAAAAAATATCATTACAATATCGATGCATTTAAATTTAAATATAGCATAACCACATATCCATATAAGTAAAATATGATATATTTTTTAGAATAAAAAACTTACATCTCTATTAACTTAAATTTGATTCTAGAAGATCATATAAGTCAATAAGTTCATCTGAACTAATTTTCGCTGCTAGTTCTTTTTCAATGTAAACTATCATGCAATGTCGAAGAAAGTCATCTCCTATTTTATTTTGAATGTGAATCTTGACAAGTTTCATAGCTGAAAATGCTCACTCTGTGGTTACTGTTGACACCGAAAGAGTTATGAACAATCGTAACAGCCTATCAACCATTGAATAATGGGAAGCTTTACCTGTTTTATATAGTCTATTTGTTAAATTAACAAGAGATATCAAGTATTGCATACATCAAGTTGAATAAAATGGAAGCTTTACCTGTTTTATATAGTCCACTTGTCAAGTCAACAAGAGTAGCCAAGCATTGCAGCTCCGGATGGTTGCATGCATCAAGTTGAAAGTGTGGTAATTGACTTTCTAATTGAGCTTGTTGAACTTATTTACTGATTAGTATTTACTAATACTAGACCTTTATTTACTGTTTAGTATTTACTAATGCTAACTAATTACTAATTATTAAATTTTACTTTCGTTAGGGGGGGCCAGGCCCCTGCCAGCCCCCCCTTCTCTCCGCCACTGACAGCAGGTAAGATTGTTACTGAGTTGGCTCGAAGAAGTTTGGTCCAAGTTGTTGCCAGAAGCAAGGCACAATATGGATGGATTGAACAAATAAGGAGTCATGATATTTTACGTGACTGGTGCATAGAAGTAGCAAGATATGGTGGTTTTCTTAATATCATGACTAATGTCAGTCTTCCTCTCCTCTGCTCTCCTGAGAGCCAACTCTTCCAGAAAATCTACGACAGCTCCTTCTAAGTGCCGAAGTCATTAAACAAACTAGCAAGATGACTTGCGCATTTGCGCGTGTATCATATTTAAAGTATGTTTAAATAACTTGATAATATATAAGATTTTCTATTTCAAAAATAGATCAATGCAAAACACAATTTGTGATATTTTGATATTGTATATTATAGGAGAGAGTATATTCACTCCGTTTCTCGGTACTTATCACATATGACCAAAACTTTATTCTACTGAATACTTATACAGCAAAATAGTAAACATAGTATAACATAATATTTTCTATTTATATCATCATCTCTTAATTTTATTATTACAATATGTAACATCCCCAATTTCGGGTTTCTGCTAAAAGCTAATTTAAAATTAATTAATTTTAAAATTTGGTTTTTCTTCGGTGTTCTATTTAACCTGGCATCCATGTCCATCCGAAATTGAAGTTCAATCCTTTATCGTCCACAAAGTCAAAATTCTCAATTCCGGTCCTAATTCGAAATTTCACCCGAGTTCCAAAATGCTCTAAAAATCTCAAAATTCATTGTGTTAGGTTCCAAATATTTTAAAATGATTTTGGGAATTGTTTCAAGATTTTTAGAATCTCTCTGGTATTTTATCTCTCGCGGTCTTTCATCAAAATCAGTATATTCGTTCCGAAATAATCTAAATTCCAAAATTCATTAAAATTCAGTGAAACCAATTTCATTGGGTTAAAAATAATCACTAGTATTTTTAGAAATTTTTCCAGGATTTTTAGATCATTTTTACTATTTTATTCTTCGCGCTTTTGTCTCTTCATTTCTTTCAACCAACGAGAAATCGACACGTGGCATGTCACTGTTCATCTCCAACCTCTGATCGTGCAAAATTCCAGAGAGCACGACTCTTTTCCTTCCATGGCTTTCCAAATTCAAATCATCATAACTTCTCATTTCCTCCACCAAATCATGTGTGGTTGGATCCGTTGCGAAGAGGAAGATGAGGATAACCCATTTTCTATAACCATTCATCTTTTAACCCACTAGAATTTGATTAATTGACTAGAAACCGTTTTGCACTAAAACATCAATAACTCGGCCGTTTCGCAACGAAACGACGAGCTTCCACTTCTCAAACGTGCGTATCGACGTCCTCTACCCCGTGCTCACCTTGCCTCATTGCTCTTATGCCGTTTTCCATCCCAAAACTTGAGAAAACCGTACGTCCGGCGTCCTCCAAAGACACCGGCGAGCCATCTCTTGCTCCGGTGAGTTTCTAGATGAACCAATCGCGTCACTTTGTGCCATTTGCCTCCGTGATCACAACCATTCAATCGGATTTGATTTTCGTTGCAGTTTGACTCCGGATTTCGAGTTTGTTCATCGTCGGCCGTCGCTCCGTTCGTCGTCGATTTCTCCTATTTGGTTACGAACTAATTCAATTCCTTGCACCCGTAGACTCCTCATGATCCTAGCTATCCCGTGCTCATCTTAGTTTTGAGAAATATCGCATTTTCTAGAGGTTTTAAATGTTGTGCCAACGGCTCGATTTTTGACGTCGTGCTCGCCGCCGTTCCCGGCCTCCGCGTCGCCGGTCTTCGTGCGCCCTGCGTCCGCCTCACCCTGCCGCACCCCGCCGGTCGCCGCCGTGCCCCGCCGCCGCCCGTGGCCGCGACGCCCTGCACCTGCGCCCGCGTCCGTGCGCCCGCGCCCCTGGCCGCGCCTCTGGCATTGCCGCTGCCCCTTGCCGCCGGCCGCCACCTCCCTCCGGCGAGCTCCTCGCCGGCAAGCCTCCACCGGCCGGAGCCCCCTCCCCTTCTTTCCCTTGGCTTCTCCCTCCATTTTCCATGGCGTTGCTGGTCTCTGGTTGTTCTTCTGTATAGGCAATGGAGAAGAAACACTGACACAATGACAGGAGGGACCCACATGGAAGAGAGACAAAACAAACTCAGTAATGCTGGAAAAAGAAAAGATTCTTCGGAATATTCCTCGTTTTCTAATTTTTAGGATTTTTAGAATTCAAACATTTGTTTCTCCGTCATCCGAACTCTGATTTGAGTGATTCTAATTTCTAAATTCATCTAAATTCATCCTCTATCTGCCAGTATTTTTATTATAATTTTGGTGCTGTTAAAATTTATTTTATTCTTTTGTGTCGTTCCGTTTTGCAAGTAGCTGAAGACGTTGCCGTCACCGCCGAGGACGATCTCCATTTCCAGACCGACGTCCCGCTATCCCACTGCGAAGGCAAGTCTTCCTTGACGCATTTTGTACCCAGTTTGTAAATGATTTTGTAACTGCTTCTTTAAACATGCATTGCTATTTACATAAAAGTATGATATTAACGTTAGACTGTTAGCTATACCTGTTGTTTATACCTTCTTGATATTGTATCCATGAACCTTTGTCGCCTTAGAACAAGTAATCCACCATAGTAATTATTCTTGATTAAATAATCTTTGATTAGAATGGAAATTGGAGCTAGAATCCAGTTTTTATTGGAGATTACATGGATATTAGTGTTGATGGGGATTAATAATTATTATAGTGATCTAAGAATGTTGATGATTAAAATATTGTGAAGTTGGATTGTTAATATTTGTGGGAAGTTATTATTGAGGAGATGATTAAGAAAATAAATACTGGTTGAAATATGGATGGTGATAATCATATGTGAATTGATTGATTAATATGGAATATGCGTGATTGGTTAAGATTAAATGGTTATGATCATAGGAACTACCATTGTCAATGGATTAAAGTAGATGATTTTGAGAGTAATATTTGGGTGGTTTAGTAATTAATATTATGAAGTATTCTCGGTGCACTAAATGGATAATAGTGAGAATCATACTTATGGGTTAAATAGATAATGTTGAGAATCATATTCAGTGAATTAATGTAGATGATATTGCGAAGTATTCTTGGTGGATTTAGTGAATAATATTGCGAAGTATTCTTGGTGGAATTAGTGAATGATATTGCGAAGTATTATTGGTGGATTTAGTGAATGATATTGTGAAGTATTTATCGTGGATTGAGTGGATGATAAGATTGATCAATACAAGAATGATGGATAAATCAATAATGTAATTTATAGTTCTAGGAAGATATTTCATATTCAGTGATAATTGTAGCTTAATATGATTTTGAAGTCATGATTACTCTTGATATAGACTTCACTTGTTGGAATATCATATTGGGTTGAATTATGCAAGTGCCATGACAATAATGTGAGATCTTGGTGACTTCATGATTTTAGAAGATTACATAATTGATTATAATAATTTTTATCAACACGAGAATTGAAGTTTATTAAATAAACTATTGGTGGAATAGAGTAGTTCGGTAGAAATGCTTATGCTCGCATAAGCAGTCAAGATACACCTATGGGTGGGGATTCTTTATAAACTCTTGCAAACTTGTGTTGGAAATTATAGGCAAAAGGTATTGCCGTTTGTTTGTAAAATAAAAATAAAAAGGAAAATGGTTTAGATTGGGGCGGAATGGTTTGTCGGTGAGTGCGAGCAGAGCAATCGGTCTTGGTTTGTGGAAGCCGCCCTAGTCAAATTAAGGACCGACTCTTATGATTGTCCATTCTTAGCACAACAGTACAACCACATGTTAAATGGGCTCTGACCTGGCTGAATAATTTGTAGAAACCTAACTTAGACTCACCAGATGGTGGAATGTGGGTGCCAGAAAGAGGCAAGTCGTATTTCCCACACGGCGCAAGAGGGGGCTTCTATCACTGGGCGGGATAGAACCCTAATAGCGGTGAAACCTCGCGGGTGAGTCGGGTTAGGCGTATACATTGTAAAGGTCTTGTCATGATATCTCTGTAAGCACACCTAAGGAAGTGTGTTAATAGCTTGGCATCAAGAGAATATCATGTCTTGTGGGTAAAGTGTACAAACTCGTAGAGTAAATAAACTATTGAATAGACGTGCCTCACGATCAAGGCGGGCAAAGAATGCTTTGCATATTGGTAGTCTTTTGGTTTTATTTTGAAAATGAACTTTGGGATTCGGGAGAGGTTAGAACTCTCGGATGTGCCTCTGGCGGCTAGGGCGGTCAGTAGATGGAACTGTTTTGATCATGAGATAGAGTCATGAGTTGGTTTACCTTAATCTTTTTAAATGTGACGGATAGAGCACGTATACTAGTGATTGGTGGCTAGAACCTTCACTAGAGATATAATTATTTCAATAGATACAAATATTTGATAAATGCTTTACAAAAATTTATTACAAGTAAAGTTTGTTGAAAATGTGGCTTTATGCAAAAGAACCATATTAAGCCTTCTTTGATATAGCCTTCATCATGCATTTTTACCAAGACTTATGAGTACTTTATGTACTCACATGCTACACTCAAATCATCTCTCGAAGGTTGAAGGCGTCGAAGGAGATCACGGACTAGGACGCGCCCCCTCGATTGCTGTGGGCATATGGTTGGGTCATTACTTGGAGTTTTCGTCTTCCTGCAGCTTATTCAAGTTGTTCAAACTGTTAAGCGGTTTTGGTAAATCTCGACCATAAGGTTATTATTCTTATTTGATGTTATTTATTACTTCAATATTTAATCTGATATGGTCATTGATTTACCCTTGTTTCGATCGTGGTACTAGCTCTTGATCCGGGACTAGTATGAAATGCATGAGGAGGTTCGGATGGTAAATCTGGGGTCTCACACAATACTTGTCTCTTTCTTTCGGTACTTCTTTTATTGCACATCATATTACTCATACTGATATAGCCGAGTGAACAACTATCAATGTATCACCCTCTTAATCTCTTCGTTTCGTGAAGATCTACAAATAAAGAGTCGAATATTTTTTGACATTTTTAGTATATTCTATATTTTCTTAGCGACTATAAAAACATATCACCGACTTTTATTACATAATAGTTAATAATATATATATATATATAAATCAAATTCCATACCTTATTTTATTTTCCCCATTTAAATTAGCATATTTTGGGAATTTTAATTCTAGATAAAATGAAAATTTATATTTTTCACTTAGTATGGAATTAAAAATAATCCTAATTTCCTTTAATTTTTATTCTTCTGTTATTTATATTTAATTTGAATTTCAAGTTTTGATTTAGAGTTCATATGAAAATCAAATGGCTAATTTTATTTTGTTTTTTATTCCAAATTTATGTTAATTTTCATTTGTTATTTAATTTTGCAAATCGGTTGTCTTAGTAGAAATCGTATACAAATCCAACTGCTAATTTTATATAATTTATATTCTATATTTTAGCTATGTACATGTTTAATTTGGACTTCTTATGAAAGTTAAAGATTGATTTTCATTTATTTTTTATTCTAAATTTATGTTATTTTTATTGTTTTTAGTATGGGCTCTTTCTTTTAATCTAAGCCATTGATTTTATATTTATTTTATTTAGTTTTGAATATTAGTTTTGGGTTCAAATTGATAATACAAATACAATTGCTAATTTTACCTAATTTTTATTCCAAATTTTAATAATGTATGTGTTTTAATCTGAGTTCATATGAAAATCAAATGGCTAATTTCTTTTTATTTTTATTTCAAAAATTTGTTAATTTTTTGTTGTACTTAGCATACACTCTTTCTTTTAATCTAAGCAGTTATAGCTCGAATCCGCTAGATAGATGGTTAGATGTTTTTTGAAATAGTAACATCCAATCTAATGGCTATTATAGTTCAACTTAGTTAAGGTTCACCAAATTAAGAGCTATATGTTGTGCTTTTTATGAGAATTTCTAGCATTTTTTTCTTAACAACTCTACATGATATGCTATTGAAGCGCCGTAGGACCGGTCTTAACCACGTGACTTAGTATAGGATGAGTGTAATGCCTTCTGATGAAGCCTAGAACACTATTGTCGCATCAATTGTTTCCTTTGATTAGGTCGGTGCCACACTTGGTGTTGAATCTATCATAAACAAACCAAGAGATAAAAAAAGAACAAATCTGAGGAATCCTAATTTTGTGGGAGTTAGATTGGGAGATCAAGAGGCGACTTTTCTCGTCAAGAAAAAAACAGCGATTTTGTTTTTGTTCGCCACATAAGGAAAAGGATTCAAGGAGATTGAGCTCGTGCAATGTTGTTATTATTTTCCGTTCTTTTCTTTCCTTGGGAGCACTTGGATGGGAGCACCATAAACACCATGGCGTTTAGGGATAAGTCTATATTAGTAAATATCTTGATTTATTTGTTTCTCGACAAAACCGATCTAATTTTAGAGAGTTCTCGGAAAAACCAAATCAAATACAAATTAGTTTTTGGGGTGCGTGACTTGTGTGCTATGGCTGAACCAACATGAGGTCATTTGTATTTTCTTTAATTGCATGCATTGAGTCATATTGGTGTATATGTCTATATAAGGCCAAGGTGCGTCCAATGTAATGTCAGAGTTCATATGCTGATTTGTTGGTTATAATTTACTAATCAAAATTATAATTAGGCTTAATCACACATAAGATCCAGATGTCTCGATCTGCCCTACCATGTAAGTTTGGTCATTTATTTTGATTTTAGACTACAAAGTAATATATATCTCTACTTAATAGCATCTAATGGTCAATAGATGTATTTTTAATTAGGGCCTATCAGTTAAAGGCTAGATATTTTGTTTTTTATGAGAATTTATAATCTATTTTTCAAAGATCCGATGGCAAATATAAATAAGGTCCACAAGGTTAAGGGCTAAATGTTTTATTTTTTGTGAGAATTTCTAATCTATTTCTCTTTTTTCTTAGCAACTCCCGTGAGCTTTTAATATGTAATAGATACTGATGCTGGTCCTGAGATGCTTCCTGGTCTTTTGGTGCTGCCGAAGGCATTAGAAATCTCTCGCAGTGCAACCGTCCACAGGAATATGTCAAAATGCATCCGTCCACAAGAAGGCGAAATATTTAGTGCAAACCACCTATTTCATGAAAACTCCGTGGAGACCACCCGTAAAAGTTTTGAAAAATTCTCAAAAAATTACCATATGTAGGGGAGGTGAACTTCTACAGATCTGCAAAATTTGAAGATAAAACTCAATCGTATTTGAAAGATATGAAAAAGATCTTTTCATATCTTTCCTTTCCACTGCACGCAACCGGTATTTTTTTTTTTTCTCCTTCATTTCTCTCTTCTTTTCTCTCTTTTCTTCCTTCTTCTCCCCTTTCTTCTCTTCTTTGGTTTGGTTGATTGAACATGCGTCGGACGTTTGGATAAATAGGAAGACCTTCCTCGCCCTATGGTGCAGCGGCAGTGCGTCGCTCCCTGTCGCCCGACCATTGGTCGATTTAGCTCTGTCTCTATTTCATCGGCGGCAGGGAGGCTAGGTGGTGACGTGGCCTCGTCGCCTGCTGATTTTGCGATTTAGCCCACGCCGCTCGTTGGTTGGGTTATATGTATATTTCGCTCAACCAATGGGCGACAGGGGTATATTTCTGTAATTTTTTTGTGGTATATTTTGAAATTTTGAATAAAAATGTATTATTAAAAAATCCTAAAGGTGACATTTTTTGGTTGATTTTTGTTCTTTTTTGTGTTCCACCAACTATGCCCCCTACCTGCTCTTTGATTTGACTAGTTTTTGGTTCTTTTTTGTGTTCCACCACCACCAACTATCCCCCTCTTTGATTTGACTAGTATTTGCGTTCGCAACATAGCGTACCGTGCAAATATTTGTAGTACGTACAAGGAAATAAGGGCTACGTTCTGTAGGTCAAAGACCTCAAGGAAATAAGGAGTGGTCTAGACCTCAAGAATTTATACGGGATACATCTCTGTAGGAGAGGTCTAGATCTCTAAGAACCTTTATGAGAAAGGTCGTGATCTTTTAAGGAGTGATTTAGGCCTCTGAAAACCTATATAAGAGATCGAGGTCGTAATCTCTGAGAAGTAGCCAGACCTCCAAGAACCTCTCGGGAGAGGTCGTGAACACTCTAGAAATGGTCTAGAACTCTATTTGAGAGGTCATGAGTAGTTTAGATCTTTGTTTGAGAGGTCGTAAGTGATCATGGACAAGAATATTTATAGCCTAAGGTGGTCACAGGTTATATGATCCAATGTGCGATTTTTGGATGTGAGATCTCTCTGAGCATGCATGTTATTTTGAGCATTGGTATGTAATGATTTTCTTATGCTGTGTTAGTTGCGAATTTGGTGCTAGATTATGGTGAGGTAGAGGAGACCGAGACTAGGCTAGGAGAGCTGAGGTCCAAAATGGACAAGTGATGCCGGAAGATGACTAAGACCAGGAAGTGGTTGCAAGCCGTGAGGATAATAAACTAAAGTGATGGACATAACAGGCAACAACATGGGCCAAGACTAGGATCAGGGAGGAGTCTAGATCCAGAACGGTCATGGAAGCTAAAGCTGTTATGGTGAAACAGATGGTTGGGATGCTAACTTAAGCCTTACTCAAGCGAAGGAGGATCATTGGATCAAGGGTACACAGGTGGAGTACAGGTTAAATTAGTACTAAAAGGTATGGTCAAAACCCGTTATGATGTTGGGTTTCGGATTAGCCTATGTATGTGAGTAGGAGTAAATTAACTCCCATAGTGTTATAAAAAGAGGGAGAGGAGTGCATTTCTTTGTATTGATCTTGGAAAGGATTTTGGCATCCTTATACTCTCTAAGCTTTGCCTACTTAGTTATGAGGCTTTATAAACCATTTTTTTAAAGAATAGAAATAGTTCCAGTGGAAGAATCTAATTCGTGTTTTCTTTCTCGTCCCTGCTTTTCCTTGTTTGCATCATAAAAAGTCATAAAAATAATTAGGGATCAATGCTTTTACGATATATGTCCTTGATTTGTCTTCGTCCGATTTAGTAACTCACCGATTTAGGATTCGTGAAATGGCAAAATATGAAATGATTTAGGGTTCATTCCGCAGAACAGAATAGATGAATGAGTGCATCTTTGGCGAGGTGAGGGGGTGCCGTGTCGGGCGGCACGGGCGAGTAGGCGACCCAACGCCGAGAAGCAGAGGCCCTACAAGTGGGTCATTGGCGGACCGCAGGCCGCAGGCCGGGGTGGATCTAGGCTGCCGACCTCGAGGGACGAGTCGACGGCGACGGAGGAACCAGTGCGAGGGGAGCCGCCGCCACCACCGGGGAGCAGTCGTTGTCGTCGGCCGCGGTGACACTCACGGTGGATCTGCTCCTGCTCGCCATGCCGCCGTGGATCGGCCGCCCCTCGCCTGGTTGGGCTAGCCTCCACGTCGAGAGGCCGCGCCGCCGAAGCGCCCACTGGAAGGATGCGATGCTTGCGTGCCGAGTGGCCACGCCGCCGGCCGAGTGGATGTCGGAGGAAGCTGCGCCATCGCCGTGCCCTTGGGCTGCGTCACCACCGGCGGAGAGAGGCACGCATCGGGGCTCTGCCCGCGCGGCTGTGAGGCCGCGTCGTTGCTGAGATGAGGGACTACTCTCTAGGTGATTACTCTTCGTTTCAGCGTCTTCATCTCTTACTAGCATTGTTTATACATTTCTTTTGACCTATGTCATCTTAGCATCGATTCGCGGATTCGCTTTCTTAGACGACACAACTCATTTTTTAGATGCACTCTATGGACTTGATGATCGTGTGCCTATTGGCTAGCTCGCGAATCTGTCATCGTAGAGTCGAACATCTAAAAATTGTTTGTCTGGCTTTGAGAAGGTGGCCGTTGCGATTGGCTAAGATTAAGTGGTATGGCGGCACTAGCTCGGAATGAGGGTGGTTGCATCACTGGGATCTCCGGTACTTCGACTTCAGGGAGAAATCGCTAGGTCTGATCTTTGTTGGTTGGGCCTGGCAATGGTCTTGTTGAAGGCATTGTTTTGTAGACTGAGGATTTACTCTCCGAGGTGAAAACCTTTGGTCTGGTCTTCACTGGTTGGATCATGGCAATGGTGGTGCGTGTGCGTATCGAGTCCTTCTTGGAGGCGTTGTCATTGGAGAGCTTTTATCGCGGTCCAAGTGTTGTTATGATAGTGGATAGCCTTGAAGACAATATTGCGTGATGTAGTTTGCCGAGATGGTTCTTTTGTTTTTTCTTGTGTGTGTGTGTTTGGCTGTGTACACTCTAGCTGTGTAGAAGCCGGGAGTCTTCTTAGTATAATTGTATCACCTTGATGTAATTTACTAAGATTAATAAAATCTTCCTTTATCGAAAAAACAAACTATTAAAAGACTATAAAATTATACACAGAAAATGTACACTCATTAAAAATTTTCGAGTTCTACCGTCGGACGCAGAAGCATGTTACATCGTGTGTGTAGTGGAATTCTTGAAGCATGCGACTCCAAGTGTTCCGATCTGTATTACGCATTCCAAAGTTCATTATATTAGTCTCACTTGTCTCTAACAAAGTTCATTCAAAAATGTATTTGAAGTAGAAATTTTATTCGCATAAGATGGCAGAAGGCAAGTCATTATTGAACAATGTGACAGCGTTTAGAGAAGTAGTCTCTGATCTCACTTTCGGTACTTCTTTTATTGCACATCATATTACTCATCTTGATATAGCCGAAAGTGAACAACTATCAATGTATCACCCTCTTAATCTCTTCGTTTCGTGAAGATCTACAAATAAAGAGTCGAATATTTTTTGACATTTTAGTATATTCTATATTTTCTTAGCGACTATAAAAACATATCATGACTTTTATTACATAATAGTTAATAATATATATATATATATAAATCAAATTCCATACCTTATTTTATTTTCCCCATTTAAATTAGCATATTTTGGGAATTTTAATTCTAGATAAAATGAAAATTTATATTTTTCACTTAGTATGGAATTAAAAATAATCCTAATTTCCTTTAATTTTATTCTTCTGTTATTTATATTTAATTTGAATTTCAAGTTTTGATTTAGAGTTCATATGAAAATCAAATGGCTAATTTTATTTTGTTTTTTATTCCAAATTTATGTTAATTTTCATTTGTTATTTAATTTTGCAAATCGGTTGTCCGTAGAAATCGTATACAAATCCAACTGCTAATTTTATATAATTTATATTCTATATTTTAGCTATGTACATGTTTAATTTGGACTTCTTATGAAAGTTAAAGATTGATTTTCATTTATTTTTTATTCTAAATTTATGTTATTTTTATTGTTTTTAGTATGGGCTCTTTCTTTTAATCTAAGCCATTGATTTTATATTTATTTTATTTAGTTTTGAATATTAGTTTTGGGTTCAAATTGATAATACAAATACAATTGCTAATTTTTACCTAATTTTTATTCCAAATTTTAATAATGTATGTGTTTTAATCTGGAGTTCATATGAAAATCAAATGGCTAATTTCTTTTTATTTTTATTTCAAAAATTTGTTAATTTTTTGTTGTACTTAGCATACACTCTTTCTTTTAATCTAGCGATTATAGCTCGAATCCGCTAGATAGATGGTTAGATGTTTTTGAAATAGTAACATCCAATCTAATGGCTATTATAGTTCAACTTAGTTAAGGTTCACCAAATTAAGAGCTATATGTTGTGCTTTTTATGAGAATTTCTAGCATTTTTTCTTAACAACTCTACATGATATGCTATTGAGCGTAGTAGGACCGGTCTTAACCACGTGACTTAGTATAGGATGAGTGTAATGCCTTCGATGAAGCCTAGAACACTATTATCGATCAATTGTTTCCTTTGATTAGGTCGGTGCCACACTTGGTGTTGAATCTATCATAAACAAACCAAGAGATAAAAAAAGAACAAATCTGAGGAATCCTAATTTTGTGGGAGTTAGATTGGGAGATCAAGAGGCGCACTTTTCTACGTCAAGAAAAAAAACAGCGATTTCTGTTTTTGTTCTGGCCACGCAAGGAAAAGGATTCGAAGGGAGATTGAGCTCGTGCAATGTTGTTATTATTTTCCCGTTCTTTTCTTTCCTTGGGAGCACTTGGATGGGGAGCACCAGTAAACACCATGGCGTTTAGGGGATAAGTCTATATTCCGTAAATATCTTGATTTATTTGTTTCTCGACAAAACCGATCTAATTTTAGAGAGTTCTCAGAAAAACCAAATCAAATACAAATTAGTTTTTGGGGTGCGTGACTTGTGTGCTATGGCTGAACCAACATGAGGTCATTTGTATTTTCTTTAATTGCATGCATTGAGTCATATTGGTGTATATGTCTATATAAGGCCAAGGTGCGTCCAATGTAATGTCAGAGTTCATATGCTGATTTGTTGGTTATAATTTACTAATCAAAATTATAATTAGGCTTAATCACACATAAGATCCAGATGTCTCGATCTGCCCCTACCATGTAAGTTTGGTCATTTATTTTGATTTTAGACTACAAAGTAATATATATCTCTACTTAATAGCATCTAATGGTCAATAGATGTATTTTTAATTAGGGCCTATCAGATTAAAGGCTAGATATTTTGTTTTTTATGAGAATTTATAATCTATTTTTCAAAGATCCGATGGCAAATATAAATAAGGTCCACAAGGTTAAGGGCTAAATGTTTTATTTTTTGTGAGAATTTCTAATCTATTTCTCTTTTTCTTAGTAACTCCCGTGAGCTTTTAATATGTAATAGATACTGATGCTGGTCCTGAGATGCTTCCTGGTCTTTTGGTGCTGCCGAAGGCATTAGAAATCTCTCGCAGTGCAACCGTCCACAGGAATATGTCAAAATGCATCCGTCCACAAGAAGGCGAAATATTTAGTGCAAACCACCTATTTCATGAAAACTCCGTGGAGACCACCGTAAAAGTTTTGAAAAATTCTCAAAAATTACCATATGTAGGGAGGTGAACTTCTCACATCCTGCAAAATTTGAAGATAAAACTCAATCGTATTTGAAAGATATGAAAAAGATCTTTTCATATCTTTCCTTTCCACTCTGCACGCCGGTATTTTTTTTCCTTTTCTCCTTCATTTCTCTCTTCTTTTCTCTCTTTTCTTCCTTCTTCTCCCCTTTCTTCTCTTCTTTGGTGGTTGATTGAACATGTGCGGGACGTTTGGATAAATAGGAAGACCTTCTATAGCCCTATGGTGCAGCGACAGTGCGTCGCTTCCTGTCGCCCGACCATTGGTCGATTTAGCTCTGTCTCTATTTCATCGGCGACAGGGAGGCTAGGGTGGTGGCGTGGCCTCACATGCCGCCTGATTGATTTTTGATTTAGCCCTCGTCGTCGTTGGTTGGGTTATATGTATATTTCGCTCAACCAATGGGCGACAGGGGTATATTTCTGTAATTTTTTTTGTGGTATATTTTTGAAATTTTGAATAAAAAATGTATTATTAAAAAAAATCCCTGAAAGGTGACATTTTTTTGGTTGATTTTTTGTTCTTTTTTTGTGTTCCACCAACTATGCCCCCCTACCTGCTCTTTGATTTGACTAGTTTTTTGGTTCTTTTTTTGTGTTCCACCACCACCAACTATCCCCCCCTCTTTGATTTGACTAGTATTTGCGTTCGCAACATAGCGTACCGTGCAAATATTTGTAGTACGTACAAGGAAATAAGGGCTACGTTCTGTAGGTCAAAGACCTCAAGGAAATAAGGGAGTGGTCTAGACCTCAAGAATTTATACGGGATACATCTCTGTAGGAGAGGTCTAGATCTCTAAGAACCTTTATGAGAAAGGTCGTGATCTTTTAAGGAGTGATTTAGGCCTCTGAAAACCTATATAAGAGATCGAGGTCGTAATCTCTGTAGAAGTAGCCCAGACCTCCAAGAACCTCTCTGGGAGAGGTCGTGAACACTCTAGAAATGGTCTAGAACTCTATTTGAGAGGTCAAGAGTGGTCTAGATCTTTGTTTGAGAGGTCGTAAGTGATCATGGACAAGAATATTTATAGCCTAAGGTGGTCACAGGTTATATGATCCAATGTGCGATTTTTGGATGTGAGATCTCTCTGAGCATGCATGTTATTTTGAGCATTGGTATGTAATGATTTTCTTATGCGTGTTAGTTGCAGAATTTGGTGCTAGATTATGGTGAGGTAGAGGAGACCGAGACTAGGCTAGGAGAGCTGAGGTCCAAAATGGACAAGTGATGCGGAAGATGACTAAGACCGGAAGTGGTTGCAAGCCGTGAGGATAATAAACTAAAGTGATGGACATAACAGGCAACAACATGGGCCAAGACTAGGATCGGGGAGGAGTCTAGATCCGAAGCGGTCATGGAAGCTAAAAGTGTTATGGTGAAACAGATGGTTGGGATGCTAACTTAAGCCTTACTCAAGCGAAGGAGGATCATTGGATCAAGGGTACAGGTGGAGTCTGAGTTAAATTAGTACTAAAGGTATGGTCAAAACCCGTTATGATGTTGGGTTTGGATTAGCCTATGTATGTGAGTAGGAGTAAATTAACTCCCATAGTGTTATAAAAGAGGGAGAGAGTGCATTTCTTTGTATTGATCTTGGAAAGGATTTTGGCATCCTTATACTCTCTAAGCTTTGCCTACTTAGTTATGAGGCTTTATAAACCATTTTTTAAAGAATAGAAATAGTTCGATTGGAAGAATCTAATTCGTGTTTTCTTTCTCGTCCTGCTTTTCCTTGTTTGCATCATAAAAGTCATAAAAATAATTAGGGATCAATGCTTTTACGATATATGTCCTTGATTTGTCTTCGTCCGATTTAGTAACTCACTGATTTAGGATTCGTGAAATGGCAAAATATGAAATGATTTAGGGGTTCATTCCGCCAGAACAGAATAGATGAATGAGTGCATGCTGGCGGCGAGGTGAGGGGGTGCCGTGTCGGGCGGCACGGGCGAGTAGGCGACCCAACGCCGAGAAGCAGAGGCCCTACAGGCTGGGTCATTGGCGGACCCAGGCCGCAGGCGGAGGCAGTGGATCTAGGCTGCCGACCTCGAGGGACGAGTCGACGGCGACGGAGGAACCAGTGCGGGGGAGCCGGGCCGCCACCACGGGGAGCAGTGTTGTCGCGTCGCCGCAGTGACACTCACGGCTGGATCTGCTCTGCTTCGCCATGCCGCCGTGGATCGAGCCGCGCCCTCATTGGTTGGGCTAGCCTCCACGTCGAGAGGCCGCGCCGGCGGCGTCCACACTGGAAGGATGCGATGCTTGCGTCGAGTGGCCACGCCGCCGCCGAGTGGATGTGCCGGAGGAAGCTGCGCCATCGCTGCGTGCCCTTGGGCTGCGTCACCACCGGCGGAGAGAGGCGACATCGGGGCTCTGGCTGCCGCGGCTGTGAGGCAGCGTCGTCTTGAGATGAGGACTACTCTCTAGGTGATTACTCTTCGTTTCAGCGTCTTCATCTCTTACTAGCATTGTTTATACATTTCTTTTGACCTATGTCATCTTAGCATCGATTCGCGGATTCGCTTTCTTAGACGACACAACTCATTTTTTAGATGCACTCTATGGACTTGATGATCGTGTGCCTATTGGCTAGCTCGCGAATCTGTCATCGTAGAGTCGAACATCTAAAAATTGTTTGTCTGGCTTTGAGAAGGTGGCCGTTGCGATTGGCTAAGATTAAGTGGTATGGCGGCACTAGCTCGGAATGAGGGTGGTTGCATCACTGGGATCTCCGGTACTTCGACTTCAGGGAGAAATCGCTAGGTCGATCTTTGTTGGTTGGGCCCGCAATGGTCTTGTTGAAGGCATTGTTTTGTAGATCGAGGATTTACTCTCGAGGTGAAAACCTTTAGTCCGGTCTTCCTTTGGTTGGATCATGGCAATGGTGGTGCGTGTGCGTATCGAGTCCTTCTTGGAGGCGTTGTCATTGGAGAGCTTTTATCGCGGTCCAAGTGTTGTTATGATAGTGGATAGCCTTGAAGACAATATTGCGTGATGTAGTTTGCGAGATGGTTCTTTTGTTTTTCTTGTGTGTGTGTGTTTGGTACGTGTACACTCTAGGTGTGTAGAAGCCGAGTCTTCTTAGTATAATTGTATCACCTTGATGTAATTTACTAAGATTAATAAAATCTTCCTTTATCGAAAAAACAAACTATTAAAAGACTATAAAATTATACACAGAAAATGTACACTCATTAAAAATTTTGAGTTCTACCGTCGGACGCAGAAGCATGTTACATCGTGTGTGTAGTGGAATTCTTGAAGCATGCGACTCCAAGTGTTCCGATCTGTATTACGCATTCCAAAGTTCATTATATTAGTCTCACTTGTCTCTAACAAAGTTCATTCAAAAATGTATTTGAAGTAGAAATTTTATTCGCATAAGATGGCAGAAGGCAAGTCATTATTGAACAATGTGACAGCGTTTAGAGAAGTAGTCTCTGATCTCAAGTCTATATAGATAAAATATGATAATGAAGATTGTGGTCAAATTCTTTTATGCTTACTCGTTGCCTTATTTTCCTCGTATACAAAATACATCGACCAAACAATAAGTTTTAATGCTTGTCTGAGCAGTCAAAAGTTATTGACTTTGCAGATGATGAATTTCAAACAAGCCTTTTTTTTGCTAAAGATGTAACATACTAAAAAATGATGCTGTAAGTTGATTTCCGCACGACTTCCAAAGTAGCATCCATAAATAACTAAAACTCAGAATATTAATTAAATTAAAATTAGAAAAAAAAATTTAAAACAAATTCATATTAACTAATATTTGGAATTATAAATAAAAGAAAAATTAGCAAATTGATTTTTCAAATGCATTACAAAGTGAAACATTAAAAACTAAAATTTGGAGTAATAATTCAATGAAAACAAAAATGATTTTTTATAGAAATTCAAATCTAAAACTAAAAAGAAATCCACAGCAAGTATGATCTAAAAACATGCAAAATTAGAATAAAAAAATTAAAAGATGATTAGATATTTTAATTTAGATTGTACTTTAATATACTCAAATAAACTTTATATTAATTACTATTTTCATAATTTAATTATTTTATCTTTTTGATAAAGAGACTAAATATTTTATGAGCAAAGTTAGCCTGTTCGAATGCATACGTTGCCGACTAGTTCATGAAACAAAAAAACACATTAAATATGTTTGAGAGCGATTGAATAAGTGCATGGCGTTTGTTATACAGCTCTTAGGGCATGTGCAATGGTACTAGCTATAAGAAATATCCATATCATCTATAGATAGCATGTAGACAACCTCTTCAATAGATTAGCTATAGCATTGTCTATAAAATTAAATATTGGCCCACATGTAATAGAGATAATAAGTGCCTTGGAATCAGTTATAGTCTGACTATACATTAGTAGATGGTCTATATCTCTCTCCTCATTTTCTCTCTTCCACCTAAGCAAAATGCTGAGATGGCACCCTTAGGGTAGTCCCAACCCATGGTTTCTATGAGGAGTGTCTAGAGGAGAGAGAAAGCAAGAAACCAATGTATAGTTTCCCAACCCATGGTTTCCATGAGTAGTGTCTAGAGGAGAGAGAGATCAATAGACCAATGTATGCACCACAAACACGCCTTGGTCAGCGTACAAAAATGTCCAATGCATATTTTGCTAGTTTCTTGCGTCTTGGTGCTCGCGTCGACCCAGTTTCTTGCATGAGACACAGTTTCTTCGTTTTTCCTTCTCTCCCTTCCTTAATTCCTATGCCACATCAGATTTTTGCTTAGTTGGCAGCGTAATTAATTCTATGGACACTAGCTGAGGTGGAGGGTTGGGACTGCCCTTATAGTTAGCTGAAGTGGCACCATTGCACATGCCCTTAGACATTGGACAGACAGCTAGAACGATGCAGACAGGGGCGACACTAGGTCGGTGATGGGTATGCATCGGCACCACCAAAAATCATAACATAATTAGGGATCAATTTTTTTACGATATGTCTTTGATTTTGCCTTCGCCCGATTTAGTGATTCACTGATTTAGAATTTGTGGAATGATAAAATATGAAATGATTTATGATGTTATGAACTGTTAAAAAAGACTATAAAATTATATATGGAAAATATACACTCATTAAAATTTTCTAGTTCCACCATGGGACGCAAAAGCATGTTACACGTGTGTGTAGTGGAATTCTTGAAGCATGTGACTCCATGTGTTCCGATCTGTATTACGCATTCCAAAGTTAGTCTCACCTGTCGCTAACGAAGTTTATTATATCAGTCTCACCTGTCCCACACCTTACGTTTCCATGATTCCATCCCAAAGAGAGCCAGGGAGAAAGGGGGAGACCAAGCAATGGCTGAGTCTGCTCTTACTGCCGTGGTTGGGAACTTGAGCAACCTTGCAGTTCAGGAGACAGCATTTTTATGTGGAGTCACCCTTGAAGTGGCCGGGGTTCTTGAAAGAAGAACTCACGGGGTTGCAGTGCTTCCTGAAAGATGCTGACACCAAGTGGAGATCGGGAAATTCAACCGCTGCCAACTGGGTCAGGCAGATCAGGGATGCAGCATACGAGGCTGAGAATGTCATCGAAGAAGCGGAGTACATGGAGAAGAGGAACAGCTGAAGAGGGGCTTCATGGGTTCCATTTCAAGGTACGCTCGCTTACCTAGCGACTTGATTACCCTTCATAAAGTCGGTGTTCAAGTTAAACGTATAAGAAGGAAGATCAGTGAGATATTTGAGAATGCAAACCGTCTGAAAATTGTTGATTTGGGTTATACTTCAGCAGAGATTGGTCATGTTGGGGATGAATTTTCGCAAGATTACCATCTCATGCATCAAAATATTGAAGATGGTGTTGTCATTGGTTTCGAGGATGATTACAAACAGATAGTGGGGAAGTTACTTGACCAAGAGAACATGCTTAGTGTTGTCTCTGTAGTTGCCATGGGTGGGGCAGGAAAAACTACACTCGCTAGAAAAGTCTACACCTCACCTGAAATCAAAGCACACTTTAACACACTTGCTTGGGTGACTTTATCCCAAAAGTTCAAGGGCATTGATTTACTGAAGGATATTATGAAACAAATAATGGGGGCCAGAGATGACTCCAGAGAAGTTGATCAGATGCAGGAGCATGAGGTGGGGAAGAAGATTTATGATTTTATATTGGAAAATAGATATTTAGTCGTGCTTGATGATGTGTGGGAAACAGATGCATGGAACAAAATAAATAGAATGGTTAGAATATTTCCTGATGTAAATAATGGCAGTAGAGTACTATTAACCACCCGAAAGACTGATGTTGCACATCATATTGAAATGCCAACCTATGTTCATGATCTGAAGCTCTTGGATGGTGAGAAAAGTTGGGAACTCTTTAGTAGCAAAGCTTTACCATCATATAAAATGTCCGTCGTATGTAATCTGGATGAGTTTGAAGAACTAGGGAGAAAGCTTGCATTGAAATGTAATGGGTTGCCACTTGCACTGTCAGTTTTTGGGGGTTATCTATCAAAGAATCTAAATATAGAGGTATGGTCAGATATACTTTTGAGTTGGACATCAACAGCAGATGGACAAATGATGCGACGCATACTAGATCGCAGTTACAGCGACCTGCCAAATCATTATTTAAAATCTTGCTTCCTCTTTCTTGCTGCTTTCCTGAGGATTATGATATATATTTATCGGACATTATCGAATTATGGATGGCAGAATGCTTCATTCCACATAGGACAAAGCATAAACTGGAAGAAACAGCACGTAAGTATGTCACTGAGCTGGCTCAAAGAAGCTTGGTCCAAGTTGTTGGCCGAATCAAGGCACATGGATGGATTGATCGTATAAGGATTCATGATATTTTACGTGACTGGTGCATAGAAGAAGCAAGAAAAGTTGGTTGTCTTAATATCATTGACAAAACTGTAGGTTAGTCTTCCTCTCCTCTGCTGTACATAGTTCATTTTTGTTTTAATTTATGTCCAAATCTTTGCCTTCATGATGACATATGCTGCACTAAAAAAATGCAGGCCAAGTTGGGGCATCATCAGATGATACCATGCCATCCTATCGATATTCATTTCAAAGCTCCTGTGATGATAAGATTTGTCGGGCAACACCGAATCTCCGAACTCTGGTTGGCTTTGAACTTTCATCATTCTCCCTGCCTAAGCTAAGATTCCTGAGAGTTCTTCACGTAGAAGGCTCAACCCTAAAGAATTTCTCTAGGGTAATTGGTGAGTGCATTCACCTAAGATGTCTTAGGTTGAGAAGGTGTCGACAGGTCACTCTCCCTTCTTCAATTGGACAGCTTCTTTACTTGCAAACTATAGATCTGAAGGACACCGAATTGGACTCATTCGTACCAAATTCCCTATGGGATATCCCTGCTCTAAGGCATGTTTACCTTCTTGGAGGATTTTCCGCACCAAGGAGTGTCCAACCAAAAGAGATCCAGACCTTATATCTACGTATTCCACGCGGCGATAGAGTCTATTCCTGCAATGATATGGTGATGCTTTTGGGCCACATGACTCAATTAACAAACTTGCACTTGCATTCGCACTCGGTTCTCATCCCTATTGAGATAATTAAAACATTTGCAAGCATGCCCCAGTTGGTTGAGATTTTCCTCCATAGATTTGATGTGATCGATAGGCTGCCTATCTTCCCACAAAATCTACGGCAGCTCTATCTACCTGCTAGAGCCATTGAACAAGACCCGATGCCAGTCATGGAGAAGCTTCCCTGTCTTGTGGTGCTGCGGTTGGAAGGGTATGAAGGCCGGACGATGTCCTGCTCTGCCCAAGGGTTCCCTCGGCTGCAAGAGTTGCTACTTGATACATTTTCCACTGAGGAGTGGAGGATAGAGGTTGATGCCATGCCAAGGCTCTACCACCTAATTCTTTTTGACTGCAAGAGGATGAGTAAACTTCCCGAGGGATTGCTGCACCTTCCGTCTCTCAAGGAACTGACTCTGGCGTATATGGCCAATATTTCTAGAGATGACAGCACTCTCAAAGAGCTGCAGGGGAAAGGATGCAAGGTCCGTAACAATGTCCCCCCTCCTTGCCTTTTGACTTGACTAGTATTCGTTTTCGGAACTTATAAGCGTATCATGCAAATATTTGCAGTACAACGAAATAAGGGCTCGTGTTCTATTTGTTGGGTTTTTTTTTCTCAACCTAAGAAGAAAGAGCAATCTGCTCAATCAATAACGTTAGCTTAGCTTATATGTAGCTTTCTCCCCGTCGTTGAATAAACTTTTTGAGCTTAATTAATTCCTTTTATGAGTGACATTGTGTTCCCTTCAATGAACTGGACTATTGTTCTCCGTGAGACGAGCGATTCAATAACTACAAGTCATTTTCTTGTGTGCTTTTTGCAGGTGACACGACAACCGTAAGGTGATTGTAATTTCTAAGGCAGTCACATCCGCTTGTGGTTCAACACATACTGCACGCAAAAGTCGAAGGTTTTGCGAGATTTGTATTCCTCTCAAGTATCTGCGGTGTGTGTATGTAATGGTTTCCGATTGTACTCATGTGAAGGATCGAGACGCATCAAGAGAGGAGTGAATTGGTGCAAACTAACACCTAAAACCTATTTTTTATGTTTTTATTAATTTTGAAAATTAATAAAATATTGATCAAATTGAGAGAATTAATCTAATACCATGAAAGAAAATTAGATTAAACAAGCAAACTAGGAAGCAATTGTATGTAAATAAGAATTAGTACATCGGAATCCATACTTATTGATTTTTCCTCAAACTAGGAATGCAGAACACACATATGAATCCCATTACATGTAAGCACAACCCTCAAATAATCTCCCAAAATTTTCTCAATTTTTTTTATTTTACTTTACTCTTTCTTCTCTTCACCGCTGACGCCTCGTCACGTACAGTCACTGCTGCCGCTACACGTTGCCCCCTGACGCCCAGCTTTTTCCCTTACGCCGCTCGCTCTGATTTCTTCTTTCACGCGTCGTCAGGCTCTTTCTTTTGTTTCCGTACGGCTTGCAAAGAGTCCGGAGGTACCACCTCCTATTTATTCTTGGTAAACCTTAATTTTTTTATCTCTAATTAAATACATACATGTATATTCACTTAGCATAATAACATATGGTCCAATACATACACATATAGCCTAAAACTCACACATGTATACATACAACCGACGTGCCACTATTGCATGGCTCGCTACCCTGTGCCGGCGAGCAGCTCATGTTCCAAATGCTGAGGCAGACACGAACTAGCAGACCCACCTGACAGTATGATTCCTGGTATTCAAATTACTGAGGCCGACACGTACTGTCAATGTTCACAGCAGGCATGCGAGTAATTTGTCAGATTAGAATGTCATATGACCCAAAGAATGACAATGAATTCTAAACAATTTTCGATGTGTTATTGAGAATGTATATAGATAGATATTGCTTACTCGACAGATCATGGCCTGCGTGCACCTTCATGATGCCTCTCGATCCTATATTTTGATGCCTGTGCAATGTCATCGTGTGATGGCGATCGTGACGCCAAGACTCCATTGGGAAGCAAGCTGGCATCACCAAGAACACCCATGTTCAGAATAAAAAGGACCTTGGTGAGGCCACCACAATCACTTGACCCTTTCAAGCATTAATCCTCGTGTCGACTTGAATGATTCTTGTACAGTGTGCAGGGGCGAATATTAAAATATGGGGTGGCTTTCCATAACAAAGGCACTAATTTGACATGAATCTCTGATCATTGCTCAAGAACTAGTGGAGTTTTACGATAACCTATTGCTTTCCATGCATATTGATGATATCAATTGTCATGTGTTGGAGCTGTGAAATGGATCTGCTCACACACACTCCTTTATATTTGCTTGCAGTATGCATCCATCCATTTCGTATTTTGATATCTACTCCACTGCAGCCTATAGACGAGGCAGGACAGCCTATACCGGCACCTCTGCTCTACACTAGTACAGTCCATGGGCCGAAATCGTTTCCATTAGGGAGAGCCTCGTCTTATCTCGGCCCAACCAGGTCCATTTTACTATTAAGCCTTCTGCTTGTCTTCCGGTGAGATCTTGCCGCCGGTCGCTGGCGGTGAGGTGCATGCGGCGGTGCTCCTTCCGCCATGAGCAAGCGCGTGGAGACGGCCGGGCCGACGGCAGTATGGTTTTGCGGCGAGGAGCCTAGGACGAGCGGAACATGTAGAGCTGAGCCTAGGACCAGCGGAACGTGTAGCTACTATACGCTATTTTGCATGATCGCCAAGCCTAAACGAGTGTTCATCCTCCCAAACAGGCTGATTGGATAATTAGATTGAATGTTTCACACCTCCTGTTTTCTATTACTCGTTCGCAGTAGCACTAAGAAGACATAGGGCCACTTTGATGATTGGATAATTAGATTGAATCAGCAGAATTCACAAATATAAAAGCTCAAACAAATCCATTTCCAGATTAAAGGAACCAGCAAACTTCGACTGATTCTGAGATCCCAGCCACTCCAAATCGGTGTGCAAGCTGAGCTATCAGGTTACACATATGTAGCAAGCATGCATTATTGCTAATAAAAACATGATAGTGAAGCCAAGGAGACACACATCACATTCACATTTGTCTTTTCAGCCTTTGGAGAAGCTCATTAGTTTTCATATGTCCTTGTGAAGCTTTGGTTTATCTAGGCCCGTTGCACACTTCTTCTTTTTTTGCATTTTTACCTTCCTCTAATTGCAAAATTAGTCCTTTTTCTGATCACGAAAGCAATCACAGGTAACACATATTACTTGTCGTGTTCCCCTTCCATGGCAACAACATACATCACGACACGTAGGCATGGGCCCACCATAGCATAAGATGTTGTGGTCCTGTAGCGTGGTAAGCTCCTGCCACGGTCCATGTATGTGGTAGGATTGTTGGGCAATAGTAATGCAGCAAGACTTGCCACAATCCCCTAGTACGGTAGGACCTGATGCAGTCTCACATCGTAACAGGCTTGTAGAGCCCTCATGTGCCATGGTCGAGGTGGTTGCTGTGCTACCGATGAGGTGTCGTGCTAAGGGAAATCGGCATGTGATATATGTCGTGTGCAACTATTTCCATAGTCGGGAAGAGCTAGGACCAGATATACAATTTCATTCGCACGGATCAAATACGAAAAAAAAAACTATGTGCCGGAGGGCCAAATAAGCCAAAAACTTGGTCCTTATAAGCTTGTACTATTTCTGAACGATGTTTCATAACAGCTACATTGTGGCTTGTGCTGTGAGTCTACTGTGCGAGTAGAGCAGATCGAGTACGGGGCAGACAACAAGCCGAACCACGTCACATAGGATCGGGGATGGCTGCACATGCAGTGATCGTCCATGCATCGAACTACTCGTGCAGTGGACGAGCCAACCCATGAGAGCGCTGCCGCAAGCATCAGCATGTGGTATTCCCGATGCCCACAGCTCTATTCCTGCGAATGGCGGAGAGCAACGCCGCCTTGTGGATATCCGTTGATCCTGATGAGAACCAGCCACTCCATTGGCGATGAAGCTGAGCAGCTGGTTGTTCTCTATTTGCCAAACACATATATAGAAAGAATGCAGCGTTAACGGGTTATTTATTCGTCTTTTCGGCATTTATATCAGTGTAAACTCCAGGTAATACTTTAGTACTACTTTGGATTGAGGATCAATATGAGCTGCCTGGCTTTCTCTTCTAACGCTGGAGATGTGTACGCTTGCAAGATAACATGTGGGATTTTTGATGTAGTTCTGTGAAGCTAATTGGCCATTGGAGGATTACTGTTACGAACAGATCGTTATGTTTTTACTGTTGCTGTATCTTTCATCAGTGCTATTGCCTCAACTGATAAGAAATTATTAAAATTGGTATGGACGGATTCAATTAGTTGCTCCCATATCACTCCAATCTTGTAAGGATTTGGTAAGTCTCAGGCTCAATGCTTTTATAGATTACTGTAGGACTTCATTAGTGGAAAATATTTTCAGTTTTCTTGTACTTAGTCCATTGCACAATTCAGCACTGATATATACAAAGGGTATTTCGATCTTGTCTATGCAATGCAACAAAGCTAGGGTAGATGGTCACTCTCACGTCGAGCAAGGTTCAATCCTGTTCCTGCGCTGCTCGATGGAATGCGCGTTCTTGCAGTTGTGGTTGTCGCCGAGCAAGCTGAGCGAGCTCTGGTTGCTATATGTCTGCCAAGCACCACTGCAATCAGGCATTCTAATTTGTCTGACAAAAACACGATCAAGAGGAGGGCAAGGTCACCGACGCCGCATGCAAGACTTCATGGCATTGCATGTTTCAGTGGTCCGTGTAGATCAAGGAGCAGTACTACTTTTGAATGATATCAATGTTGTTCTTGTTTTCTTCTCTCTTTTTTTTAGCGGAGAATGCTATTCTTATCAGCTGCAAGCTACATGCCATGAGAGCCGAGTTTAGCTTGGTTAAAAAAAGAGTGGGTGTTATCCCCTCCTCTACCCAGGTTCGAACCTTAGGATTTGTCAGGGTGCTCACTCTCTTCTTTAGTGAATGCAAGGGGTGCCAGAGCTCTTGGCCTAATTATTATCTTTTTTCAAAAAAAGAGCTGAATGCCACTGCTGCGGGGAGAGGAGCATGGACCACCAAGTTTGGGCCAAATTACATGGCAAATCACTGTGCAATGAGGAGCCAGCCCATTAAGCTATATTTTGGTCAAACCATAGGGCCCATCTCCGGGTCAAACCTCTCAGACGAGATCGGCCCAAACTCACCGCCACCTCGCCGCCGTCGCCAACAGCGGCCTTCGGTTCCCACCGGGCGCCGCGCTGCCACAATGCCGCTCCCTGCTCCATTCAAGCGCTTAGGTTGGAGTTTGGACTGACTATGAATAGTGTGTTTCAGTTCGAGGAAGACTGACCGCGGCCCGGTGGCGGCGTGCCACGTGCACGCCTTCTCCGGCAGCGCCGTGGCTGGCAACGTGAGCTCTCCTTCCGAGCGATAGCTGCCCTCCTCTTGAACAGCGTTGTTTTCATTTTGAAGCTTCATAGATATCACGAGATTTGTGGCACCCCTATGTTGCTCTTTTTCTTTAGAGGTGGACAGTGGTGTTATGTCACTGTAATTTATTTTTCTTCAGTAATTACTTGCAGCCTTCATTATTTTTACTTCATTCTGTTTACAAGATCGCAGCTCCAACAAAACTTGTCTTGTTTGGTAACTAGGAGAGAATCAGCATAAAATTATTTGTGTACCCAGCCATCCCGTGTTAAAGGTTCTACAACCGGGAGAGCGTGTTCACCCAAAAGGTAAATTCCCATCAACAAATAATATTACAGCTTCATGTTCTTGGCTTAGATAGAGAGAATCGTGGTAGCGATTTCCATAAGCATCTAGAGATCGAAATAGCATGCCTGGAACATAATCGTTGTCAAACAAATCCGGCCACCCGCACAAGAAGAAGTAGTACAACGGTTGAGCATAACAAAGCGGGCTGAATGTGTTAAAGTCTTCCATGGGGACCAGCCGGCCGGCGGCATTGCAGCGTAGAGGCTGGTTTAACTGGGTGGTCGCCAACCACCGGGTACAGCGGAGCTGCAAACTACCATAGTTACTAGAAAAGTTGTTCCTTTGAATTACAGTACGGGACTCAGATTCACAGTTCATCATTTTTCTATCAATTTTCACTATGAATATAAACCTTGTATGCTAAACCGCTTCACGATTTGCTAGAGTTTGCAACGAATTCGATATCCATACAACCAACCGGCTGCAGTTGTCAATTTCAATTGTCATAGTCGGCAAAGCGGCAGCCCGGAGACAATTAACCAACGGGGTAGGTGCGGATGGAGGAAAGACGGCACGCGATTGAGCCCGCCCCAGCCAGGTAAATGCTGCAACCTTTGACATTTTGCTCATCTTCCTGTTTTCTATAGGTCCAGAACGTCTCATTTGTATTGTACCAGCTAATTGCTCAACTTAATTGTTTTTTAAAAAAACCTATACTAGTATTCTTATTATTAAAAATCACAAAATAAACATTTTTAAAATATTTTTGCATATTATGAATCTACAGGATTTTATATGATTTTATAAATTTATTTCACTAATTTTAGAGTTATGGTTCAAAAGTTATAGCATTACATATTGACTCGGGTTTGAAAATGATCTAGAATTCAAATATACACTTTCACTATTTGGAAAACAGCTTTTGCGACGCGCACCGGCCTTTTTGAATTGATCCACAGCCACTGACAGCCCCGGCCCACAAGTGAGCGACCGCACCGAGGTGAAGCCCGCGGGCCGCGGCTGGCAAGCGCGGCCTGCCTGTCAGCCGTGCATTCACGCATGCGTGTTCGACGGGTGGGGACCGCTTGTCAGCGACAGAGCGCAAGCGCACATGAAAATAACACTGAAGCTGACACCCGGGGTCCACCGGTCAGTGAGACCGGTTCGTCGGCGGCGAACCATCTCCGATGAAGTGGGATGGTCAGTGCCATGAGGACCAGTGAGTCAAGGCGCACTCAATGGTGCTGCTCACTTGACCGGAGATGACCGGGAAGGTGCCACCACCGCGAAGGTGCGGCGGCCGCCATGGCTGCATGAGCAAAAGCTCGCCGGCGCGATTATTTTCGCCGGACGGAAGTTGGTTGAGCATCAGTATGACACTTAAGACCCCATTTTACCTTTTATCTCAGGCAGAAATCAACCGAGTGTGGCTGCCAACTATCGCCGGCACAGAGGAAAGCGGTGGGGAAGAGGGCGCTGCAGGTGTAGATACTAAAGGATTAGGCTTGATGAACAAACAGGAACACTCTATGAAGCTCGAGAATGACCCGATTGCAACAACTAATACCTCATCAGGTCGAATCTCTATTTTCCCCTCTTTCGGGTTCCTTTTGCAAAATGAAAGAGAGAGTGCGTTATGGAGTTTGTTCACTTTTTAACAGTGGTCAGGAGTGGGGAGAGGTCTCAAAGGCGACGTGAAGGTGGTATTTATAGCCGGGCTAAGGCAGTTTCACCAGCACTTGATCGGGAGGGGGCAACAGCGGCTGGCGCTGTTCTTCCATGCCAACGCAGCTGATGCGATGAATCAGGCGAGGGAATGAATCTAACTGAGAAGCGAAACTTCAAAAGAGGACAGAGTGGCTTCGGTTGGGGGGAGATTTCAGAATATGACACTCTTTAAAATTCACATTTCGAGATTTGATCTCTACCACATCGTTGATTCGGATGGCCCATATATCATACTGTACCAAAGAAAGCCACGAATTGAGTGTCATATTCTGAAATATTCCTGGGTTGGGAGGAAGAAGAGGATTGAGGGAAGAGACTGCCATGTGGGACCTAGCCCCACTGGCAGAGGTAGAAAAGAGGCCGGGTCGGTTGCCCCTGGCAAAAGGGGTTCGCACAGGATTTGGGCCCACCTGTAAGAGAGAAGAGAAGAACAGATAAGGAGATAAGGCTCTGGACAGCTCGGGTTCGGCATTAAAACAGCTATCAAATCGAGTTGAAAAATTGTAAAAAAAATTTATTAGGGTTCTGGGATAAGTATTGACACCCAGTAAAAATATTAGGTTACAATTATTTACAGGAAAATTTTACAAATTCTGACAATGCCACCTGGACAAAAAATCCATTTCGAATTTATTTTATTTGAGGATGAAAATGATGTCAAATATTTTTGAAAATTTTTCAGAGTTTAATATGGGATAATAATGCTTGAATAAAAAATTAAAATGAAAATCATGAATATTTATTTTCTAAAAATTCTGAAATCATAATTTCCAGATTTTCTATTTTTCAGTTTTTAAATTAAAAAGACAATAAGATTGAATATTAATATTTTTTATTTTTAATAAAGGTAAATATTGATCTGAGGAATGTGTGGTAAAAGTTTTAGCTAAGGATAAGCTTGGTAAATTTTAAATAAAACTGCCCTTGTACTGTTCATAGTCAAAAACCATTAATTTGCTCCTCTTATCATCAATAATTGGGTTCACACGAATTTTGAATGCTGTAAAGTTATTCTAAAGATTTATGATTTTTTTGCAGATTTTTATTGATATTTTGTTTTTACCTTTCTATTTTTACCGTTTTACCATTTCAATATATATGACTTTTCTTTTAAAGCAAAATTTTTTTTGTCCATCTGCATTTTGGCACCTTAGTCGGTCTCAATTATCCACTCATTTTAGATAGAGCAAATGATATGCATTACGTGGTCAAGGTTATGTGTGGTGTTGGAACCACACGCAAGGAAATCAATATCATCATTCCTTGCAGTGGACTCCGTCATATCTACAGCTAATACTTTTCTTCTCATTTTACTATATGATAGTGATCATTGCTGAGTTGCATGTCCTCATCCAACATGAGCTGCAGCGAGATGGCAACCACATGATTATACCAGAGGTAGCATTAATTATTGACCTTTGTGAACCGCCGGAGACGACCACTGCAGAGGAGAGCACAGCGGAGCACTTCACCTTTCCTCCTTTGCTTAAAAAAGCTAAGGTATCCCGGTGAGCTTTCTCCTTTCCTCCTCTTCATGTGGGCGTTGCTTTGCTGGGTAAACAGCAGATAGAAATGGTGTTTCTGATTAAACCATTCCATAACCACCATCTTCGCTGACACAAAAATTTCGTGTAGCGATGGCCGAGTCTGCTGTTTCTGCCGTGGTCGGGAGCGTCACGAGCCTCGCTGCTCAGGAGACCTCGATGATATGCGGAGTCATGGATGAAGTGGGGTTCCTCAAACATGAGTTGGTAAGGCTCCAGTGCTTTCTTAAAGATGCCGATCAGAAGATGAGGTCCGGAAACGCTAGAGAAGCCAACTGGGTTCGCCAAATCAGAGATGCGGCGTATGAAGCCGAGAATATTATTGAAGAAGCTGAGTACCTCGAGAAGCGAAACAGGCTCAAGAAGGGGTTTATTGGTGCTATTTCAAGGTGTGCTCTTTTACCATGTGATTTGATACATCTCCATAAAATTGGTGTTGAAATTAAGCGCATAAGAAGGACACTCAGGGAGATTTTTGAAAGCGCAAACAGTTTGAAAATTGTTGATTTCGGTACCACTGCACAAGACATGGGTCATGCTGAGTATGAGTTTGCACAAGATTGTGGTCGTATGCATCGAAATTTTGAAGATGATACTGTCATTGTTGGTTTTCAGGATGAGTACAAAGAAATAGTGGAAAAATTAGTTGACCAAGAGAGTAAACTTAGTGTTGTGTCTGTAGTCGCCATGCCTGGCGCAGGGAAAACTACACTCGCTAGAAAAGTATACACTTCCCCTAGGATCAAAGAACACTTCGACACACTTGCTTGGGTGACTGTATCTCTAAAGTTTGAAGTCGTTGATTTACTGAAAAAAATCATGAAAGAAATCACAGGGAAGAAAGATGAGTTCAATAAAATAATTGATCAGATGCAGGAGTATGATGTGGATCAGATGCAGGAGTATGATGTGGGGAAGAAGATCCAAGACTTCCTATTGCAGAGAAGATATTTAGTTGTGCTTGATGACGTTTGGGCGACAGATACTTGGGACCAAATAAATAGAGAGGTTAAAGTCTTTCCAGATTCAAACAACAACAGTAGAGTACTGTTAACCACCCGAAAGGCTGATGTTGCACATCATATTGAAATGCCAACCTATGTTCATGATCTGAAGCTCTTGGATGGCGAGAAAAGTTGGGAACTTTTTAGTAGCAAAGCTTTACCATCATACAAAAGGTCCATGATATGTAATCTGGATGAGTTTGAAGAACTAGGGATAAAGATTGCAAAGAAATGTAATGGATTACCACTTGCATTAGCAGTTTTGGGGAGTTATCTATCAAAGAATTTAAATACGGAAGCATGGTCTAATATACTTTTGGGCTGGACATCAAGCGAAAATTTACAGATGATGCGAAACATAATAGCTCGTAGTTACAATGACTTGCCAAATCAGTATTTAAAGTCTTGTTTCCTCTATTTTGCTGCTTTCCCTGAGGATTATGTTATATTTATACCGAAACTTATCGAATTATGGATAGCAGAATGCTTCATTCCACATACGACAAGGCATAAACCGGAAGAAACAGCACGTGAGTATGTTACTGAGCTGGCTCAAAGAAGCTTGGTCCAAGTTGTTGGCAGAGATAGGGCACAAGGATGGATTGAACGTATAACGATTCATGATATTTTACATGACTGGTGCATAGAAGAAGCAAAACAAGATGGTTTTCTTAATATCGACAAAAATGTAGGTCAGTCTTCTTCTCTCTTTGTACATAGTTCATTTTTGTTTCAATATAAGTCGAAATATTTGCCTTCATGCTGACATATGGACGCACTGAAAAAAGATGCAGGGCAAGTTGGTGCATCATCATATGATACCATGGTATCCTATCGTTATTCATTTCAAAACTCCTGTGATGACAAGATTTTTCAGGCAACACCAAATCTCCGAACTCTGGTTGGCTTTGAACTTTCATCGTTCTTCCTACGTAAGCTAAGATTCTTGAGAGTTCTTCACGTAGAACGCTCAACCCTAAAGAATTTCTCTAGGGTAATTGGTGAGTGCATTCACCTAAGATGTCTCAGGTTGACAAGGTGTACACAGGTCACGGTCCCTTCTTCAATTGGACAACTGCTTTACTTGCAAACTATAGATCTGAGCGGCACCGAATTGGACTCAGTCGTACCAAAGTCTCTATGGGATATCCCTGCTCTAAGGCATGTTTACCTTACTAGAGAATTTTTCGTACCAAGGAGTGTCCAGCAAAAAGAGCTCCAAAGCTTATTTATATATATTCTAGGCGATTATAGTGGCTATTTCCGCAGTGACATGGTGGTGACGTTTTTGGGCCAAATGACTCAGCTAACAATCTTCCACTTGGCCAAGGTCCTCATCCCTATTGAGATGTTTAAAATATTTGCAAACATGCCTCACCTTATTGATATTTTCCTCAATAGATTCGATGTGATCGATAGGCTGCCAGAGAGCGAACTTTTCCCACAAAATCTACGGGATCTCGGTCTAGTTGCTAATGTCATTAAACAAGACCCAATGCCGGTCTTGGAGAAGCTTCCCTTTCTTGTGGTGCTGCAACTGGAAGGGTATGAAGGCCGGACCATGTCTTGCTCTGCCCATGGGTTCCCTCGGCTGCAAGTGTTGATACTTGATACATTTTCCACTGAGGAGTGGAGGATAGAGGTTGGGGCAATGCCAAGGCTCTCCAACCTAATACTTCGTGAGTGCAGGAGGATGAGTAAGCTTCCTGAGGGGTTGTTGCACCTTCCGTCCCTCAAGGAGCTGCATCTGGTGAATATGGGCCAGATTTCTGGAGACGACAGCACTCGCAAAGACCTGCAGGGGAAAGGATGCAAGGTCAGTAACTATGTCATCCCTCCCTTGGTCTTTGATTTGAATAGTATTGTGTTCGGAGCTTAGCGTATCGTGCAAATATTTGTTGTTTTTTCCCTTAACCTTAAAAGGAGGAGCAATATACTCAATCGATACCGCTTAGCTTAGCTTATGCGTAACTTTTTGTCCGTTGCAGAATCAACTGGTTGAGCTTAATTCCCTTTTATAACTGAAATTGTATTCTCTTGAATGAACTGGACAATAGTTCTCCGTAAGACAAGCGATTCAATAACTAGAAATTTTCTTGTGTGTTTTTTGCAGGTGACACAAAGAGCAGAAGATGATTTGTAATTTCTAAGGCAAATCTTCCGCTTGTGGTTTAAATCATCATGCACGCACCACTCGAAGGTTTCTGCAAGAAGAGTTGGGAGACTTCTCGATCATCCCTCATGCATGCGTCTGTCTGTATAAGTAGTGGTTTCCAATTATGCTCGTGTTTCCTCGAATGTAACAATAAGCATGGAGCACATATGCCGTGCTTCAAGCAAATGATGTGACCATCTACATTTCTGTTATGGATTTATGGCTTGGATTGGGCTTGCATGGATCTAAGGTTTGCAGAAACAACCCATTGTGTTGGTAGCTGATGCATTACCCTTTCTCATTCCATGGTGAACACTGACCTGTTATCGCGCTATGAACATTTTTCATCAAAGTCGCCTTGTGTTTTGCAAGCTTTCACTTTCGTCAACCTAGTCAGATCATAATAAGCAATGCAAGCTATAGATCCAGAACGTTAAATGTAGGGCCAAAAATGGCGATTAGAGGGAGGTGAATGATCAACAACAATTAACCCCCTAAAAGAACCAAGCAAAACCTCACTTCATTGAAGAGTAGAGAAAGTATAAATTTTCAGAGAAAATCAGTCCGTGGGCAGCACTACCGTAGTTATAAGTCCTGTACGTACTACCGGAATGAACACTAAAACCGGAAATACTGTAGTTTGGTACTACTGGATGAATAAAAAATCAGCATGATTTTAAATCTAAAAGTTGATGAAACTTTTGATTTTATGATCTAAATTCTATAAAACTTTGCATGCATCTTCCGATTGATGTCAGGAACCTATTCTAGATCCTAAACCCTAACAATTACTATTGGATCAACTACTCTGCAGCCTGTGATTGGTGAAATTAACATGGCCAGCCTGTTGTTCTCCGCCACAGACGTCGGTAAGGCTGCCCGCCGATCCGACAATCTGCTCATGTCTAATGAGTCCCCGGTGACCTGTCCCATCTACCTCGGGACAGGGCCATCTATTCTCCCCCTTCTCCGACGGGCCAATCTGCCCGCGAGCTCACCGTCCGGTTTGCTGAGCCGATCATCACTGTCGTTATAATTTTTTCAGCAAGTCTATTCTGGCATGTGAGCAAGCCCAATAATATGGTGCTATGGACTTGTGGCGTGTTGATCTAGTAGGAAAACCCAATGCAGTGGGTTGGGTCTCTCTGTTGGGATCCCGCGTGCTGTGCTGCTCGTTCCTTGCATCGATCGAGCAGTTCTGATTGCCAATCTCATAACATGTTTGATTGTTAAAAAATGCAAGAGAAGCCACCTTTAAACCAATTATTAACGTAGTTCTCTGATGACTTGTTTTACATGTAGTATTTATATCGGCATGGGCATGCATTTCGATCTTTTTCCTCTCTATAATTTTGCTACTCATAATTAATTAATCAGCTGTGTGCTGTCGTGCGTAAAGACACAAATAACTGATGCAGTACTTCTTCGCATTGTTGATGTAGATCTATATCCATACAATTCAGGAAGAGTCGGACTCATGAGCAGTGTAAACTTTCAAAGACTTGTAGAGATGTCTTATGTGAAGCAGTAAGTAAATTAAATGTGGTAGCTGCATCTTTGTTCAAAGTCTTCATTAAAATGACAATGACTTGTGTGCTTGTCACCAGCAGGCAGCTCGATCAGACAAGAACGGCCTTGTCCTAGCACAATGATCCTTGGCCTCGTCGCTTCTGTGTTAGGTATTATTTCTCTCTCCTATCAAGTATAATTTTCTTCGAGTGTACTGTTTAAATGTGTGGTGCTGTGTGCTCACCAATGGAAATAGATTTGGTCGTCATGATAAAAAGTTTACACTGTACAACGTATATGGCGCTTTTTACTCTTTGGTACTGAAAACATTTTTGTGAATCGTGATGCATCCGAATTGTGCTGACTTTTTAAAACCTAAATGAATAGTATGCAATATCTGTACCATATATGGCTTGATTTTTTTACATAGAGAGTTGTTTTTAAAACCTACAAAATTGAGAGGCCATATGATCATATCCTGACAGAAAAATCAAATATACAGACTTAAGCTCAGACGTCCGATATTTTCAAACGCGTTGCAACATTTTTTGTCTACGTATGCAACATTTTTTTAAAACGTGTGCAACATTTTCCTTCGACAACAACACAAATGCAGCACAGTAAACGGATGTTGCATGCGTTGGAAAAAAATGTTGCAAGCGTTGAAAAAAAATGTTGTAAGAGACGTCCGATGGAACGAACAGTGATCAGACGTCCGATTGCTAGTGATCTCCGATAAACTTATATAATGCGTAGATAATGGGACCGGACGATAACTATATTACTGTAGCCACTGCTAATTGCAGCTTGGCAACTAGCCAGCGGTCGGCATTCGTACGAAGGAATTTGGGAAATGAGGATGCTGGCAGGGCACGCTAGGAGACCGGGACTCCATGAAGTGGTATTGCTGGCCGAAATTTCGCTGAAATTCCCGAAATTACTATAGTAAATTCAATTTTTTTTAAAATTTTAATTTCGGCTGGTAGTTCATATCTCGCCTTGCTCCGAAATCCGAAATTTTGCCGAAATTCGTCAGCGAAATTTTGAACCCTGCTGGCAGGGCCAGGGTTCAAAATGAGAAACTGCTGGGGCGTGCGTAGAACTACAATGCAGTAATGCATGCTTTGCCAGATCCCCATTTGCTGCGATTGCGACTGAAATAAGAGGAGGCTTTGCGTTAGCAGCAAGTGCTCTTCTCACCCATCCCGCTTCTGTTGCTTTGTTCCACCCTTCTCCATCTCTAGTAGCTGTGGCAAGCTGAGCTCAAGAAATAGTTCAACTCTGTTCCGTCAGCTTCTTCTCAATTCGGTTAATCTGCGTATGCTCATGTCGCATGCCGTGCTGCAGGCAGCATAAAGTTTTTTATGGATCGGTGCTCATTGTTTTCCCTATGATCCTCTAGATCGGTGGCCATGATCAACCCACATGCATGATGGTACTTTCTTTATGTTCTACCACTTCAGTCGAAGTTATGGCTCATTTCTGACGAACTTCTCGTTTCAAAATTTCTGATGAACTTCATTTTGCACCCCATTTTGCAGCATCAGGATCAGCAGTATGCTCTCAGTGATGAACTGATAATACTCTCTCTGTTCTGTCTATATGTTAGTTTCTCCTCGAAACAGTTAATCTTAGCCTGTTTTGGTCGAGTCAGTCGAGCTCTGAGCTTGTGACATTAACAGTGGATTGATCAGCAAAACAAACCGCTTCTGTAAGTATGGAGTTGATACCTAGCTAGTGACTGTATTTCCCACATGACGTGCCCATTAGCAACCAATTCATACGGCTTCACACGGCGGCGGCGGTAAGGCCGTCCCACGCTAGGCACAGGCCCAGATGTGTCTAGAGATAAACCGAGCCAGTTCGATCCAGGAGGCAGCCAAGAGAACTAACTGTAGGCTCTAACAGATGTTTCTGTTTAGCTCTAGATTCGGTCTATCACCTTGTTTGGAAAATGGATTATACTCCTGTATCCATTGCCTCCAAATTCATTTGCTTAGGATCATGTGGAGCCAGTGCTGTGTGTTTGTGCGTGTTCGAGAGTAAAAAGCTAGTGCTGTTGTGAGCAGACGAGTTTGGAGTAGTACAAGGCCAATTATGTCAGCGCAAGGCTAGCCTGATCTTTAATTAAGGGCTTGTTTGTTTTAGTTTTTATTCTAGATTCTGGCCTTCAAAGCAGAATAAAAAACAAACAACTTGATTTTAGAATCCGATTCTCACAATTCAGTACACCCACATACACTAGAATCCACAATTCACTTCATATGCGCTTTTGGATTTCAGATTTTAGAGAATCAATTTCTCTATAAACACAATCCAGAATAAACTTTTAGAGAATCCAAAGCTAAAACAAACAAGCCCTAAATCTGGATCAAGCCAGCCCTGCCCATGAGGCCTTCCTTTACATTCGAGCTTGCCGTCGCTGTACCTTCAAACTATTTCGTTATTTTGTTCTAATATATCGACACACAAAGCATTTGCGTGTTTGCAATTTTTTTTTTGTCCATCTGCATTTTTGGCACATTAGTCAGTCTCAATTATCCACTCATTTTAGAGAGAGCAAATGATATACAGCTAATACTTTTCTTCATTACGGGGTGCTCGATCCACACGCAAGGAAATCAATATCATCATTCCTTGCAGTGGACTCCGTCATATATTTATACAGCTAATACTTTTCTTCTCATCTTACTATATGATAGTGATCATTTTGCAGAGAAGATACTTAATTGTGCTTGACGACGTTTGGACGACAGATACATGGGACCAAATAAATAGAGAGGTTAAAGCATTTCCAGATTCAAACAACAACAGTAGAGTACTGTTAACCACCCGAAAGACTAATGTTGCACATCATGTTGAAATGCCAACCCATGTTCATGATCTGAAGCTCTTGGATGATGAGAAAAGTTGGGAACTTTTTAGTAGCAAAGCTTTACCATCATACAAAAGGTCCATGATACGTAATCTGGATGAGTTTGAACAACTAGGGATAAAGATTACAAAGAAATGTAATGGATTACCACTTGCATTGGCAGTTTTGGGGGGTTATCTATCAAAGAATTTAAATACAGAAGCATGGTCTAATATAATTTTGGGCTGGACATCATGCAAAAATGGACAGATGATGCGAAACATACTAGCTCGTAGTTACAATGACTTGCCAAATCAGTATTTAAAGTCTTGTTTCCTCTATTTTGCTGCTTTCCCTGAGGATTATGTTATATTTACATCGGATCTTATCGAATTATGGATAGCAGAATGCTTCATTCCATATACGACAAACCATAAACTGGAAGAAATAGGACATAAGTATGTTACTGAGCTGGCTCAAAGATGCTTGGTCCAAGTAGTTAGCAGAAGCAGGGCACATGGATGGATTGAAGAAATAAGGATTCATGATATTTTACGAGACTGGTGCATAGAAGAA